>JAQFXT010002285.1:0-12782 GCA_034683725.1 Strigamia crassipes
ATTTTGCACAAAAATGCAGTATTTTGCACAAAAATGCAGTATTTTGCACAAAAATGCAGTATTTTGCACAAAAATGCAGTATTTTGTCAAAAATATCACTTTTGCATAGAAATGCAGTTTTTTTTTTTACTGAATTTGTTAAATTTGCGTGACAAATTGCAGTTTTTCGATCAAAACTATCAAGTGCAGTTTTTCACTTAAACGTACAAAAATTACACGAAAAATTGCATTATTTTCTCCCAAACAATCATGTTTGCACGTACAATACAGTTTTTTTTGTCCAAAATGATCTGTAAATACAGTTTTTCATAAAAAAAAACAAAACATTTTTATGCACAAAAATTGCAATTTTTTCACTTACAACTCCATTACTCGCTCCTGGTGACGCAAAACATGGTGCTGGTCCTACTCAATGAACAAAAACTCATTCAAAACTTCATTTTCCAGCTCAAATTCTCTCCATGTCGTCACCTCGGTCCATTTTGTCGAAGGCAAATCGAACGGGAGAGTCAAGGACGAACTAACAATGGCCGCCACCATGGTGAATCCGAGAGGCCGTTGATTATTCATTTATTAATTTGAAATTTGTATTGATTTAATTTATTGTGGAATAGGATTTGGAACGCGCTTTGACGGTCAATTATCGCAAGTTCCGCGAAGATCACGTCAAAGTGTGGAATCAACTTTGGAGTCCCGGGTTGAGCATAAGTTATTCGAAGGCGATCGACGCGCTTAACGGAGACAAAATTAATGCCACACTTTATTACCTGCTGTCGAATTCACGAACGCTGCTCGCGGAGGTGGATTTGGAGGAGACTCGGCGTGCCCAACTTATCGCACAATTCAATGATCCGGACAAATGCTATGCCGGACACCACACTTTGTACGTTTGATTTGTGTTGGAGCGTTTTAATGAATTTGAGTTTTTACGACTTATTTACGACGATTTATTTACTGATTAGACAGAAAATTGAGTTTTTACTCACAAAAATGGACGATTAACTGGCTAAAGTTCAATCTTTATTGGCTAAAGTTCAATCTTTGTTGGCTAAAGTTTAATTTTTATTGGATAACGTTTACCTTTTGTTGGCTAAAATTTAATTTTAGTGCAAAATGTCACTTTTAGTGGCTTAAATTCACTATTTGGTAAAAATTCATTGTGGCTAAAATTTGCTTTTTAATGGCTAATATTTGCTTTTAAGTGGCTAATATTTGCTTTTTAGTGGCTAATATTTGCTTTTTAGTGGCTAATATTTGCTTTTTAGTAGCTAATATTTGCTTTTTAGTGGCTAATATTTGCTTTTAGTGGCTAATATTTGCTTTTTAATAGCTAATATTTAATTTTTAGTGGTTAAAATTTATTTTAGTGGCTAAAATCCAGTTTTGGTGGCTAAAATCCAGTTTTGGTGGCTAAAATTCAGTTTTGGTGGCTAAAATCCAGTTTTGGTGGCCAAAATCCAGTTTTGGTGGCCAAAATCCAGTTTTGGTGGCTAAAATTTATTTTGGTTCTTTAGTTCAAATATTCCCTATTTAACACAAAAATTCACTTTTAATAACTAAAATCCAGTTTTGGTGACTAAAATCCAGTTTTGGTGGCCAAAATCCAGTTTTGGTGGCTAAAATCCAGTTTTGGTGGCTAAAATTCAGTTTTGGTGGCCAAAATCCAGTTTTGGTGGCTAAAATTTATTTTGGCTTTTTAGTTCAAATATTCCTTATTTAACACAAAAATTCACTTTTAATAACTAAAATTCAGTTTTGGTGACTAAAATCCAGTTTTGGTGACCAAAATCCAGTTTTGGTGGCTAAAATCCAGTTTTGATGGCTAAAATCCAGTTTTGGCTCATAAGTTTAATTATTCACTATTTAACACAAAAATTCACTTTTAATAACTAAAATCTACTTTTTAATGGACAAAATCCACTTTTTAGTGACTAAAATTCAATTTTGGAGCAAAATGTCATATGGTATTGTCTAAAGTCACTATTTTAGTGGCTAAAATTTCTCGTATGTGCAATAATTAATTTTTAAATACAAACTTACCTGATACATTAATAAAAAGCACGTGCCGAACATTCGGTAGACATTCGGTACACTTTCGGTAATTCGGTGATTTTAACGTTCGCTAAAAATATTCAATATTGTTTGATTTTTCTATTCAATGCGTCGCGAGTGAACTATAACCTTTAATTTTTGCATTTACTTTTATTTGCAAGGCAAGCATCCAAGCTGTGGTCCGACTTGAACACCATGGACGAGATTCTGCGCGTGACAAGCATGTGGAAACTCACACTGGAAAAACAGGGCTGCCACACCATGATGCAAGCCGGCTCCGACGGGGTCCTGCAAGCGGCCCTGCTCAGTTTCGGCGCGTTCAAATTCAGCGGCCATCACCTGGAGTTCGGCATGCAGCCCAAAGATCTGCACCGGGACTACTTATTCCGCCGAATCAGCTACGGAAACAGCACGCACCTCAACATTAGCGTCGTTGTCGGCGAAGACAACAAAGCGGCTCTCTACGCCGTGCTGGACCGCAGCGACAAGAATTACTACGCCTGCGATGGCGGATGCCTCGACCCGCCCATACAATTGAGGTGTGCAGAAAAATCAAAAAAATCTAAATGTTGCCTGAATGTTGTCTGAATGTTGTCTGAATGTTATCTGGATGTTTTTGAATGTTTTTTTAATTCTTAATTTATTTTTCAAGTCAGGACAAAGTTGTTTTGCCGGTAAAACGTACCGACCCACCGACGGCGGTGTTGTACATTACGTCAAACAAGCAGCACATGATCGAATTGAAGGACGCCATTCATTTCCACGAAATTGTCGAAGGTATTTTTGTGTTTTTTGTCGATTTGATTATTGTTATTATCGATTAATGTTACGATTATTATTGTTAGTATTATTATTATTATTATTATTATTATTATTATTTATTATTATTATTATTATTTTTTTAGCACCGGCTCACGAGCATCACGTGATCGCATTGCATCGACACGGCCACCATTTCGGCGGGTTGCCGACCATCTTTTGGGTGTCCATCTCGTTCTTGGTTGCTGTTTTTCATTTGTTTTTGTTTAAGTTAATTTATAATGAGTATTGCGCGTATCAAGGACGGTATAGGACAAATTCAAGATACGCGCTATGATTAGAAAACTGGTTAATTGTGTATAATTTTAACGAAATGTGATTGGAATTATTCGTAAATGACGTCAGGTGTTAAATTTCTTCAAAAATTAGACAAAATTCATGAAAATTTAACAAAATTTATGAAAATTTAACAAAATTTATGAAAATTTAACAAAATTTATGAAAATTTAACAAAATTCATGAAAATTTAACAAAATTCATGAAAATTTAACAAAATTTATGAAAATTTAACAAAATTCATGAAAATTTAACAAAATTCATGAAAATTTAGCAAAATTTATGAAAATTTAACAAAATTCATGAAAATTTAACAAATTTTATCAAATTTTATCCAAATTTGAATTTTAAACAATCTGGCGTCATTTATGGATGCTCTATGATGTTGAAATTGTAATATTTGTGTCTATGTTGAAAAATAATAGAAATTTTTTTATGACAATGCTTTTTTCGAAGCATAATTTTTGGATTTCTATATTAATGTTTTTCATCACGATAAAAGTGAATGAGTGAAAGAGAAAAAATATTTTTATTATCATATGCACTTATTTTCCAAAAATATAATATTGTTTTGGTTATTCAGAATAAACAATGACCATTTTTTTTATTAAATACTGAAAACCAGATTTGACTTCGTCTCAGCAATGGACATAACGGCCTAGCAACGGGCATGGAATTACCCAAAGTGACCATCGGTGTGGTTAGTGACTGCCAAACGGACACAATTAGAAGTTGTGGTTTTCCCCTATACGCAGTTTGCGCCATGTACTTTTACGTTATAAAAAACCCCGTTATGCCTATAACTATAATGGAAAACTCTTAAGTCTAACGGAGCTTACGCTATATCGAAAAATAGCGTAACCAATCCGGTAATTTTCCACTATTTACGTCGCTGTGACGTCACCGACCAAAAATTGCGATTTGCAATGACCTCGCGTATTGTGGAGAAGTTGCCGCGTAGTTTCTCGGGGCAGCACCGATACATTTCCGTGTGGTTGAAAAACAAAACAATCTTAGGCGTACGTCAGAAAAACGCACCCAAAACGTATTCGTATTAACAAATTTTAGACATTTAAAGCAAACCGTCCCTGGTTTTGTCATTCAACGGACATGAAGTTCGTACTCGAAGTTTCGAGTTTCCAGCACGCCATTTTGGCTAAAACGACCATCGTTTTATATAAAAACGTCTTAAACGATTCTGTCGACGACGGAGCTTCGTTTTTAAATTTCTGGACAAAAGTCGTTCGCGAGGTTAACGAACGAACGAACAAATTGACCATTCCGCGTCATTTAAAGGCCAATTTACCTCCATTCGTCGAGTACGTCGGAAGGCAATTCAAAGATTGGATCATCAAATTAACCACCCACGTGTTCGGTGACTGCTTTAACGTTTATTTGTTCAAACACATGACCGACTGCACTCGATGGAGTGTGCACGGATTACTAAACACGACCGAATCGGCAAGAGCGCTTACTCGACTAGAAAACGTGCCAATAACAACCAGGTTTGACGTTGCGTGTTTCTTCTGCGTCCACGAAGCGGTCGAGCATCTCTGGGCACAGATCGACCCCGACGAAGGATATTCACCCGAAATCGAAACTGAAGAATCCGAATCGAGACTTACGATGTTTAATTTCTGGAAAAACAATTCATTCGCGATCGATTCTTCTTGCGTAATAAGCAAAGACGAGAAGTTGGACGTGTTTTTCAAGTGCATGGAGTGGAGGAATTACAGCGGAGTCGAGTACATTTGGTCGCGAATGACGGAGGAAGAAAAAAGCGAATTAACGGTCGATTTAGTCGACGAAAATGTCTTATTCAGATGGCTCGTTGCGTATATGGCCGAGACCGATGACGTCAATCTGGGCATTTTTGATGGTAATATCAATGGCGACCATTCCGCGATTTTAATTTTGGTTTTTTTGCTGTCGCGGTTGAACGAACAACAATTGGACGTTATTTTCGTGACGTTGGTCGCACCGCTTCTTTGTTTATGTCTGGTGTACGATTTCGTACTGTTTGAATTTCTGCCGCAGATATTAAACCGTTTGATGAAGGAAAAATTGGATAATTATGTGGTTTGCGTTCTTCTGTCGTTGATTAAAAACAGTAGATCGGATTGTTCGTACGCTGTTATGGTTAAAGATTGCGTGAGTGAGGTGTTGATGAACGGGGAGTTTGTGGAAAAAAGTCGTGTTTTTGAAGGTGTTTTTGAGTTTTCTTTCGAGTGTTTGTTCGGAGGGAGTTTGTGCGGTTTTCAAGATTTGTTAAATATTGAATTGCTGATGCGGGAGATGAGTGTGGAACGAAGAAGAAAGGTTTTGTGTAGGTGCGTTTTGAGACACGATTTTAGGAGTTGCGAGTTGGATTTGGATTGGTTGGTGCGTGTGGCAAAGCGATTTATTTCGGCGGACGAATTGGCGATCTTCCAGACAAATTGCTTGCCAACCGCCGCTAAATTGTGCGCGGCCGATCCAACTCCATCGCTAAAAGTATTTCAGTTTTTTACGTTTTGTATTTCACGTTATTTATAAAAATTATAAAAATTATAAAACATAAAATAAAAGTTTGTCGTAAATACGCACTTTATACGTATTCGTATTAAACCGATTTTAGGTATTTAAAACAAATCGTTCGTGGTTTTTCTCATTCAACGTTCTATTATTCATCATGAAGTTCGTCCTCGAAGTTCCAAGTTACCAGAACGCCATTTTGACTAAAACAGCTGTCGTTTTATGGAAAAACGTTTTAAACAATTCTGTCGACGACGGAGCTACATTTTTACATTTCTGGACAAAAGTCGTCGAGGACATTCGCACGCGAACGAACAAATTGACCATTCCGCGTCATTTAAAGGACAATTTACGTCCATTCGTCGAATACATCGGAAGACAAATCAAAGACTGGATAATTAAATTAACATCCTGCGTGCTCGGTTATTGTTTTCATAAATACTTGACCAAACGCATAGCTGACTGCACTCAGTGGACAGTGCATGGAATACTAGACGCGACCGAATCGGCCAGAGCTCTTACCCGATCAGAAGACGTCCCAATAACGACCAGATTTGACATTGCGTGTTTCTTTTGCATACAAGATGCGGTCGAGCATTTGTGGCCACAGATCGACACTACGAGAGACAATATTGGCGACTCACAGTCGCGACTTGCGATGTTTAATTTCTGGAAAAAACATTCATTTAGTATCGATTCTTGCGTAATGAGTACGGTCGAGAAGTGGGAAATGTTTCACAAGTGCGTCGAGTGGAGGAACCAAAGTGGAGTTCAATTCTTTTGGTCACTTATGGTTACGACGGATGACGTAACGAACGAATTAGCGGTTCAATTTGCCCGGACGGATGGAATATTCAACTGGCTCGTTGTTTACATGGTTGAAGAATACGACGACGACACTGACGATTTCTTTCCTAATGGCGACAGCGACACTTCCGCCATTTCCATCGTGTTTTTTATATTGTCGCAGTTGGATGAACAACAAGTGGACGCCATTTTGAATTCGTCCGTTGGGCGATCGCTTTGTCCGTGTTTGGTGTACGATTTCGTTTTGTTCGAATTCGTCGCGCCGATTTTGAATTATTTTATGGAGAAAAAGTCGGACGATTATTTGTTTTGTGGTCTGGCTGCGATGATTTTAAACACTTGTTCTCCCGATTGTTTGCAGGTTTGCAAGGTCAAGGACTGTGTGACTGAGTTGTTGATGAATGGGAAGTTTGTGGACAAAAGTGGTGTTTTTGAACGTGTTGTAAAGTTTTCGTTCAAGTCGCTGTTTAAAGGGGTTTTGTGCGGTTTTCAAGATTTGCTAAACATTGGATTGCTGATGCGAGAGTTGAGTGTGGTGCGAAGAAGAGAGGTTTTGTGTCGGTGCGTTTTAAGACACGATTTTGAGAGGTGCGAGTTGGATTTGGATTGGCTGGTGCGTGTGGCAAAGCGATTTATTTCGGCGGACGAATTGGCGATCTTTCAGACGGATTGCTTGCCAATTGCCGCTAAATTGTGTACGGCTGATGCAATTCCATCACTAAAAGTATTTCAGTTTTTTACGTTTTGTATTTCACGTTATTTATAAAAATTTATAAAATTTATAAAATAAAATTTGTTATTGCAGTTTTTCGTTTCTTTTGTTTGCAATAAACTTTAAAAAAAATGGCGATTTGGTTGTACCCAGTTCTCTTTCCCTTAATAACTTGTGAGTGTTTGACTACGGTCACCACATGGTCAAGGGGTTGATGGTGTTGATGGTCGCAACACACACGATTGAGATGAAAGAAACCACACAAGACGCACTATTTTAAGGAAAAATATTGTTTATTCAATGGTGTTGTCTAGGGGCCAGTGCACTTATGTGTGATTGGCCAGTTTGCAAAGAGTCCTCGACTCCGTCTTTTGTATTTACCGCTGACCACAAGATCGTAGATGGCGTGGCCAGCAAGTGCCTGGCTAGTTATTTGCATGATGGGACTGCTCAGGACACTCTAATCCTTTGTAGACAACTAATTATTATTATTTGAAGGTTTCACTTTGTTGTGGATCGATTTGGTCTCTCACTCAAAAAGTGAGAAATGGCGCCGAATGCCAAGAATAAAAGTCCGAATTCATGAAATTGTGTTGTCAGGTTGACACAGTGCAGCGGCCATTGGGCTGGTTTAGTTAGCAGCCTTTGCCAGTAATTTGCCGTCTTGCCAGCGCTAATTTGCGGGTTTCCTGGTAATAAGGCGGAGAAAATGACGAGACTCAAAGATTTTAATAGCTAGGGTTCAAAACCTTGAGTTCAAGTGTTTTTAATAAAAAGATTTGCTAATTTATACTATTGGATCACCTGATTTGAAGTGACCAATTACAAGAAATTTAAACAATGGGAGGGGTTTACAAAAATTAAAAAGGGGTGAGCGCTTCTTGCGAGCGCTTAATGTATGCGCGTCAACTTGAGCGCTACAAAATATCAAAACACTTGAAAACAAAGGAAATAATTCAAAATATTATTCCACACCCGTGACAAATTGTTCTTTTATTTAGTTTGATTTGTAGTTTGAGCGACAAATCTTCGGTTTTTAAGTTTTATGTCTTTTGTTACCTGTGAAAGTTCTAATAGATAAAATAAAAGTTTTCAGTTATAGCGTAAACTACGGGAAAATTATAAGTTTTACACAAATTGTAATGTAATTGTAATTGTAATGTAATGAAAGAATACATTTTAAAATCTCATTTGCAAATCTGAAATTTCTAATTTACATTACTTCGACGTACCCCATACGTCACAAAGACGCATCCTAAACGTATTAAAGGATTTAACCTATTTCAAGAAAGTCGTTGCTGGTTTTTTCATTCAACGTTCTACATTCTTTCTGTCATGAAGTTCATCCTGGAAGTCCCGAGTTTCGAGCACACCATTTTGACTAAAACGGCCGTAAATTTATGGAAAAACATTTTGTACGATCCAGACACAAATTACGTTTTTACGGTTAAGTTTTTGGAATTCTGGCCAAACGTCGTCCGTGAGGTTTACGAAGAAATGAACGAATTGACCATTCCGCAACATCTAAAGTCCGTTTTACGCCGATTCGTAGACTACATCGGAAGGCAACTCAGAGATTGGATCGAGAAATTAACACATCACGTGTTCGGTGATCGCTTTTACATTTATTTCATCAGACACATAACTAACTGCACTCAATGGTCAATGCACGGGACACTAGACGCGACCGAATCAGCAAGAGCTCTTACACGATTAAACTATCTGCAATTCTCAACCAGATTGGACATTGCGTGTTTCTTTTGCGTACAAGACGAAGTCGACCGTCTCTGGCCACAGACTTCGGAGGATTATTTCGATGTCTTTGAAGTTGGCGACTCAGAATCGAGAGAAATAATGTACAATTTCTGGGACGACCATTCATTCACGGTCGGTTCTTGCCCAATGAGCAAACACGAGAAGTGGGTCATGTTTTCCGAGTGCGTCAAGTGGAAGAACCAAAGTGGAGTTGAATTCTTCTGGTCACTTATGACCGAGGACGAAAGAAACGAATTAGTGGTCGATTTTTCCCGAGCCGATAGCATATTCGGCTGGCTGATTGATTACATATTTGAAGATTATGACGACAACTGTGACGATTTCTTTCCTCGTGGCGATGGTGACAGTTCCACCGTTTCCATCTTGTTTTTCTTACTAGTGCAGTTGACCGAGCAACAAGTAGACGCCATTTTGAGTTCGTGCGTTTGTTTGTGTCTATTGTATGATTTTGTGTTGTTCGAATTTGTCGCGCCGATTTTAAAACATTTTATGGAGAAGAAGTCGGACGATAGTTTGCGTCGTGTTGTAAGTGCGTTGATTAAAAACGCTTGTTTTCCCGGTTGTTTGCACGTTTGTAAAGTCAAAGACTGTTTGACTGAGTTGTTGATGAATGGGCAGTTTGTGGACAAAAGTCGTGTTTTTCAACAAATTTTTGAGTTTTCGTTTGAGTTTTTATTCGGAGGGTTTTCGTGCGGTTTTCAAGACATGCTGAACGTGGAATTGCTGTTGCGAGAGATGAGTGTGCAACGACGGAGAGAGGTCTTGTCCAAGTGCGTTTTGAATTACGATTTTAACTGGTGGTTGGAATTGGATGTGGATTGGGTGGTGCGAGTGGCAAAACGGTTTATTTCGGCGGACGAATTGGCGATCTTTCAGACGGATTGCTTGCCGATTGCCGCTAAATTGTGCGCGGCTGATGCAAGTCCATCACTAAAAGTATTTCAGTTTTTTACATTTTGTATTTCACGTTATTTATAAAAATTATAAAACATAAAATAAAAATTTGTCACGAGCGTGTTTCTGTTTTGTAATTATGCGATGATGGGCCGTCATAATTTTTAATATTTGATATTTTAATGCCCTAGAATGTTTTCTGATACAACAAACCACACATTTTAATTACCGGCTTAGGCCTAAGCCCCTCTGGAGATGGTTGAACCTGGATAAATTTACCACACCTTGGGTAGGAAACTTAGAATCCTGCGAATATAAATTTTGTTATCACTCACGAGGGATAGATAGTCTTAACTCCCTGATGCCCATGACTGACGGGGGTCCACAAAAAGGACTATCACGAACTTGCTACCATTTTTAAATGTGCATTTCGGCCCACACATGTGACAAATTGTTATTGCAGTTTTTTCATTTCTTTTGTTTGCAATTTGTTTGCAACTTTGTTTGGCCACCGCTGTTGTTAGTTTGTCTGCAGCCACTGGTGTTGGCAATAAAATCTTATTTCCAGTTCACTTAAAAAATGTGTAAAGTTTTATTATTCTGGTAGGTAATTAAGAATGCAAGTGCAACAATTCTATTATGAATTCCAATTACATAATAAGTAAAAAGAACTGATCCAAAAGTTTCGGTAAAAATTAATTCGGCATTCCGGTAATCATTACTTCGAATGTACGTACCCCATACGTCAAAACGACGAATCCTAAACGTATTAAAGGATTCAACCTATTTAAAGAAAGTCGTTGGTGGTTTTATTCATTCAACATTCTACATTCTTTCCGTCATGAAGTTCATCCTGGAAGTTCCGAGTTTCGAGCACACCGTTATGACTAAAACGGCCGTAACTTTATGGAAAAGCGTTTTATACAATCCAGACACTCGCGCGGTTACGTTTTTAGAATTCTGGCTAAATGTCTCCCGTGAGGTTTACGAAGAAACGAACGAATTGACCATTCCGCAACATTTAAAGCTCGTTTTACATCGATTCGTTCAATACATCGGAAGGCAACTCAGAGATTGGATCGAGAAATTAACATATCACGTGTTCGGTGATCGCTTTTACATTTATTTCATCAAACACATCACTAACTACACTCGATGGACGGTGCATGGGACACTAAACGCGACCGAATCGGCAAGAGCTCTTACACGATTAAACTATCTGCAATTTTCAACCAGATTGGACATTGCGTGTTTCTTTTGCATACAAGACGAAGTCGACCGTCTCTGGCCACAGACTGCGGAAGTCAATTTCGATTTCTTTGAAGTTGGCGACTCAGACTCGAGAGAAATAATGTATAAATTCTGGGATGACCATTCATTCACGGTCGGTTCTTGCCCAATGAACAAACGCGAGAAGTGGGTCATGTTTTCCGTGTGCGCAAACTGGCAGAACCAAAGTGGAGTTGAATTCTTCTGGTCACTTATGACCGAGGACGAAAGAAACGAATTAGTGGTCGATTTTGCCCGGCCCAATGGCATAATTCGCTGGCTGATTGAATACATATTCGAAGATTATGACGACAACAGTGACGATTTGTTTCCTCGTGGCGATGGCGACAGTTCCACCATTTTTATTTTGTTTTTCATACTATCGCAGTTGACCGAGCAACAGGTAGACCCCATTTTGAGTTCGTGCGTTTGTTTGTGTCTGGTGTACGATTTCGTGTTGTTCGAATTTGTCGCGCCGATTTTAAAACATTTTATGGAGAAAAAGTCGGACGATAGTTTGCGTCGTGTTATAAGTGCGTTGATTAGAAACGCTTGTTGTCCCGATTGTTTGCACGTTAGTAAAGTCAAAGACTGTTTGACTGAGTTGTTGATGAATGGGCAGTTTGTGGACAAAAGTCGTGTTTTTCAAGGAAGTGTGGAGGTTTCGTTTGAGTTTTTATTCAGAGGGTTTTCGTGCGGTTTTCAAGACATGCTGAACGTGGAATTGCTGTTGCGAGAGATGAGTGTGCAACGACGGAGAGAGGTTTTGTCTAGGTGCGTTTTGAGACACGATTTTGAGAGGTGCGAGTTGGATTTGGACTGGCTGGTGCGTGTGGTAAAGCGATTTATTTCGGCGGACGAATTAGCGATCTTTCAGTCGGATTGCTTGCCAATTGCCGCTAAATTGTGTACGCCTGATGCAATTCCATCACTAAAGGTATTTCAGTTTTTTACGTTTTGTATTTCACGTTATTTATAAAAATTATAAAACGTAAAATAAAAGTTGTTATTGCAATTTTTCGTTTCTTTTGTTTGCAATTAACTTTAAAGATGGCGATTTGGTTGTACCCAGTTTTCTTTTCTTTTAATAACTGTGGCTGAAGGAATTCGAACGCTTTTCCGATAAATACAATAAAGAACCTTCGCAATTTTGCGACCCAAACCTAATGGTTTCTGTTCGTGAAAACAGCGCCATATTGGAATTCAATGACGATGTTGCCGGGAAAAAGACTCCAATTTTTTCTAGTTTAGTTGTCTAACCACTTATTTTAATTATCTAACATTTTGTTTTATTCTGCTTGGTTTATGGTTTGTGACCGGTTTCCGGTCACGGGCAACACACCCCCACTTGGCCCGTGATGACACCCCATCAGAGGGAGTCACTTGGTTGATGACATCACTGTCTATCAACCAGGTGAAACCCCTCACCCCAAAGGGGAATTGCTGGTTGATGACATCACAGTCAATCAACCAATAGGGAAAGGGTATTAGCTGAATGGTGCAGGAGTGACCGGTATAAATTGTTGAATGGTTGTTTTCTCCTGCTTGATGTGGACGTGGCTCATGCATAGCGCTCATCTGCGCTCCTATACACTCTCAAAGAGACGCAGCTGTTGCTGATCCAAATAGCGCTCAAAGAATAACCTCGTGCTCGGAAAATTAC
>JAQFXT010002286.1:0-12776 GCA_034683725.1 Strigamia crassipes
AGCAAAATCCAAGATTTCAATTTACACGGTTTTGTGCAGAACCGATCATCAGTGTAAATCGGGGGATAGGTGTATATTCGAGGGAGGCTAATAATTGAAGAAATGTGGTAAATTAATTTTCCTCATCTGCTTATTTTTAATTTCTTTGTATTTGAGGCATTAAATGTTAGAAATGTTGGAATTAGAAAACAAAATAAGAAAAGTGGATTAGGCATTCTGGAGAAACTTATTTTGGTTTTAAACTTTAATCTATTGGCATTGGACCATGGTTATTCAGCAACATATTAGTCATTTTATCTCCCCAAGGACAGCAGGTCAGCTTTTTGTTCTAACTCCCACTAGTTCATCTTGATCCATGTTGACCCCCAAATAAGATAATAATTATGGTTTAATGTCTTTAATAACAAAGGCACTATACTATTAATGTCTTGGTTTTGGTTTATGCTTACTGTTTGTTTTAGCTTTATTAGTTGCCGTTAGATACTACTAAATTTGGTTTTTTTTGGGCGTTTGTTTAATCGGATTCTGAATTGGACTTGGGAGTTGATATTTAGTTTTGTTAGATTTTGAGAAATTGTAACCATATATGGTATTCCATACCTCTGGACATCCTTCGGAGCATTTTACAATATCACACTGGATAACCACTTTTCTACTTTCTGGATACTTGAACATAGTAAATATTGTTGCATCTGCGTATCCCTTAACTTGATCATACTTAAATATGCTCATTAAAGGCGATGTAGGGCACCTATATAAAAATTATGAAATGAATATACAAATGACTGTAACGTTAGATTTAGTTTACCCGTGACTGTCAATGAGGGAAATTTCAGAGAAATTTGATGCGCTAAATCCTACACAGTTTATAACTTTGATACCATGGATTCCTGTAATCACAAGATTCAATAAATTATAGATATTTCTATTTTTGATGCGTATTACTTCAAGTTTGATTAAAATAGTCTTTTTTTTTTTTTTCTTTTTTTTTTAATGACAATTAAAACATGCTGTGTTGTTTTTCTTTCAAAGACCCCTACATATAAAAGGGGCTCACAGATGAAAAGGGTTTCATTGTAAATTACTGAAGATGACTGGTAACGGTCGAGAGGACAACACGGTGAACTTTATTTGTCATTTTAAAAAACAAACTATTTTAATCAATACGTTGTAACTAGGGATGGAACATTCGAATCCTCGAATCCATCGAATATTGAGAGATTCGAGGGATTCGAAAACTCGAATCTTTTTTGTTTTTTTTTGAAATTTGAATCTTTTGAATTCTAAGTCTGAGTGCCACACTGTTTTCAGTATGCAATCTAACGAAATTTTTCAAACTTTCTAATAATTAGAAATATTCAAGAAAATATATTCAAGAAAAATATTTACGAAAAGAAAATTATCTTGAATTTGTAATCTTTTTGCTCCAAATACGTAAGTTAAATGATTTGAATATGAAAGAAAATTAATTAAGTCATAAAATTATAACCTATTACCCCTTTATCGTATTTTTTTAAATTTTTTTATTAATATGAAGGATTTGGGAGATTCGAAGGATTCGGATTCAGATTCGGATTCGTCTTATCCCTAGTTATAATTTATTTTTATTTTTAAATTTAAATATCTACCATCAGGTTTGCTGCTCTCTGCCCTTAAAGTGTACTGCCGTCCATGATAAACTTCAGTTACTTTTTTACCATCATCTAAAAACTTTAACGAAACTTCCGATAATTCTGACCTGCAAAATTGATAACATTTAAATACTAATTTCTTTAAAAAAAAAACAACGCTATTTTCTTTGAATACCTTGCGTTTCTGAAAGTATGTTTATTGCAACTGATGGTGAAATATTTGTCATCAACTAATTCTAATGTTTTGTGCATCCGAACTGCTACTGCTACTTTCCGGTCATCTTTTTTCTACGCAAAAAAAAAAAAATAACGAATTGCATTCCTTGTTAAATTGTTGTAAAAACTCCCATTGTGGTTTTACCTCGTTAGATACTTCTCCGCAGTAGTCATCATCTCCTGGTAATGCCAAGATATTTAACTTGAGAGTAACGGTTTTCGAATGGTCATTTCCCATAACAGAGCATGGATTAGTTCTGTAATCCTTATCTTTATCTTTGGTGTGCATAATGCCATTAAATGGTTGACGCGTTGTCAAGGTAATGGTCATTAATTTGCCTTGACAGGTAGCAGTAACTATAATAACAGTATTTAGGATTTAAAAAAAAAAAGGCTAATGGTTAATTGATTTATTTTTAAACATTTACCTGTTGGATTGAAATTTGATGTGATTTGATTTGTGGTTTCTTGACTTTTCACCTGTAAAGAACAAAGTGTTTTAAATAATGCATTTAGTTTGTCATTATTATCATATATAACTATTTCTTGTTTTACTTGTTTTTTTTTTTTTTTTTTTGTCTTTCCAATTATGCATTTTTCATTATTTTTTATGAACATAAAATAATTTATGATTACAGTGGTGTAGTTTATAGCACTGATGCTGTCATCTCGGTTAATAACATTTTTTGCACTTGTGTATATTGAATTTTAGCACCCTCTTGAGGTAAAGAGTTGCAGTTATCAACCATTATCTGGTTCGAATAAAAAAAAATTGCAGTCAAAAGGACACCACTTTATTGATGAAAACAACTTTCATTTTTTACTTTTTTTTGAAAGGAATTGAGATTTAAAGTAAATAACATCATTCCCAATGAAGTTACCAGATGTTACAAGCTTTTTTTTTTTTTTTTGAAGCCCAAAGGCGTTTCCAATGAATTCCAAAACCTAAACAAACAAGTACACACCCACTCAAGGTCATTATGTCTTTTTTTGGTCAATCAGAACATCCATCTAACTGAGTACCAAACCAAATAAAAATTTAAAAGCTCAAACTCTGAGGTTTAAAAAGAATCGATGCAAAAACTAAGACTAGATAAAAATAATTGTAGAAAATTTTTCACTTTGCTTATAAGGTGAGGTCTGTGACGTCGAAAAAGTTTTTTCTTGAGGCCAGAAGGCGTTTCACAATGAATTCTAGAAGCTAAACATGAAAGTACACACCCAGCGGAGGTCATGGTGTCTTTTTTTGGCCTTCACAGGTACATACATACATTCAAGTGACTTGATTGTGAAATAAATTTCAAAGGGAAAGAAAGTTTCCATTATCTTTAGCCATAAACAAGCCACAACGTTATGGCTTCGAAATTGGTTTTTAAAAATTTGTATTAAAATTAAACAGGATGATGTTGTATGTAAATAAGGTGCAGTGGCTGATTAATGCCCTCTGGGGCCCCTAGGCACAGGCACCTTAGTTAAAAAGTGCAGATTTAAGCTTCTTGTTTCAGAGGCGGATTTGTGGTCTTGCAGCCCTTTTTTGGGAACCTATTTGAAAAATGTTGTTTGAAAAAAACAGGAATTCAGGAGCTTGTATCCGCGTGGGGTCTCCTGGGAGAACTTGGGAGACGAAGAAAATTAGATTTTAATACTAAATGTTGGTGCAGGTATCGGTATGGGCTGATATTTGGTTGTCGATTATCGGTATTAGTTGAAATTTGGTTGCTGATTGGTCGGTATTGGCGATATTGTAAAAAATTGGATATCGTTCAAAGCGCGCATATTTCAGGGGGTACGATATAGATGGAAAATGTGTACGGGATTCCTGAATCTTTGGATTCTTATGGGATTTCACAGATTTTTAAGATTTTCAAGATTTCACAGATTTTTAAGATTCCAAAGATTTCACAGATTTTTAAGATTCCCAAGATTTTACAGATTTTTAAGATTTCACTGATTTTTAAGATTTCACTGATTTTACAGATTTTTAAGATTCCCAAGATTTCACAGATTTTTAAGATTTCCAAGATTTCACAGACTTTTAAGATTCCCAAGATTTCACAAGATTTCTCTAGATTCTCAGAAAATTTCCATCCGGGGGATGTCTGGAGAACTTGTGAAACCTCATGAAATCTCATAAAATCTTGCGAGAACTTGTTTAATCTCGTAAAATCTCGCGAAATTATAGTCAAATTTTTGGATTCCTTAGATTCCTTAGTGTATGAGATTCCACCCCTATGTCGTACCCTCGGCATATTTTTTAGTTTAAAAATTAATTTCGGACAGAATCATGAGGTCTCGAGGCCTCTAAGTGCTAGCGTGACAGGCAAAAGCGCTACACGGAACAATTGCAAAAATGTAAGTTTAAAATTAAACCACAACACTTTAACTGCGACATAATTGCTGGTTGTTGCTCTAATATTTGCGATAATTCAACAAAATGTCACGCTGGTTCCATATCACGCTGGTTCTATATCACGTCGGTTCCATATCATGCGAGTTACGCGCCCCGGTGTAAGAAAAGCCAAAAGTATTTAGTGTATACGCGCATTTACCCTAGACTACAGCAGGGCTGGACTGGTTCGGCGAGATACGGGGAAATTCTACCTTGCCCGACCGATCCAGATTTCCCAATACTAAATTTGTTCTCAGTTTCTAGTCCTAAACTACAGTTTGCGCCCAGTGTCTTGATGCGCATGCATTTAACATAGTAATTGTCAAGCTAGTTGCACTCAAAGGAAATAAATAACAAAATTTCGGTACAATACTATAAATTATTCTCTTGTTAATACGTCTATTTAGCTTATTTTAGGTTTATTAGGCCTAATATTAAGCTTAATATTGCTAAAAAAACAAGCGGAATGAGCTGTGCAGTACTAATTTAGCATCAAGATACCGGGCGCTAACTGTACAGTACTGCGCAAAGCCTAAAGGAATCTTCCACAAAAGCATCAGAGAACCTTAAACCTTTGCGGCCTCTAAGTACGTGCCTAATTGCTCTTTATGGATAATCCGCCACTGAAAAGGTGGTAAAAGAAACTGGCCTACGCTCCATTCAAAACGCTTCCTACTGTTAAATATACCTGATCAGTGACACGGGGATAACCGATTAAAACGATTTGATAGGTCCGAGATTACTTTCAATTGTACGGTTAAAATGGAACACAGGATTTTGTTTATGATTTATAATTTCTCGTTGATTATTTTTTATGGTTCCATGGACTTGCTCCAAATTTAACGCTTTGAACTTCCTGTTGCATCACAATGATGATCAAATGTAGGAATCAATACTACAGATGCATGCTTTTGCTATTGCATAAGCTGTAACTATCTTTGTGACCATCTAATTTACTTTTCCATACATACAGGTCATAAATGATAGATAGTTCATGTGACCTCACTGCAGGTGAAACCACATAACTTCTTTTCAGGCCAAAGAAAGTTATCGAAAATAATAACTTTCATAATAATTCGAAATGTCAGAAATTTGACTAAAAATTTCAACAGATTTTGGTGATTCGTTTAATTAAACAATGAATTTATTTATTTTTTTGCTTAATCACAACTTGTAATTGTTTTTTAGCATTTTTTTTTTTCGAATTGTGAAATCTGGTTCACACTAATTGTGAACGTCTGAAAGTTCGCACATAATTTATCTCGCTATACGGATAATAATTCCTGCAACTGTAAGAAATAAACACAACATTTCCTTCAATAACGGGGGAAATTTTGCAGTGTAATATTATGGCCATGTGACCCGTCTCTAGCAGTGCGGTCACTGAACTTCACGTGTTTGGCCCTTTGAGCCCACCACCTAATTCAGAGTTTAAGCTTTACTCTTCAATTCACACAACTTTTAATATCTTTAAGTTGAAAATTTAATTTTCACTTGTGTTTTTCTTCCTGTAACTGAATGAATTTAATTAATTTATTCAATCAGATGGTCTGTGGTGTTCGTTAGGTGCAATGAACTTGAAGAAATTGGGTCTACTGTGGAAAATTGGTCATTTAAGGTCAACGTATTGAAGGATCATCGGTTTTAAAAAACAAATGAAGTGAAAAACGCGTGGAAATTGGAAATTGACATTTGTTTAGAGAGAGTTGCGTATTTTTTTAGGTTTTTTTTTTTTTATTGAAATTTGTACCGCAAAATACAAAGAAAATTCCAGACACTCCTTTTCCATGTTAGCGTTGATCACCGGAAGTTCTGGCATTCAGAACATCTCACGTGCGTATCAAAGAAAACCCATTTTAACCCCATCACTCTCACGCATGACACAACACAGACAAAACTAGGAAAAAAGAAAATAATTATTGCAAGACTTGAGCATTTTAAAATTTGGTTTACATCAGTAATCACAAAACCACAATGGACAGTTTACTACTCAAATTTCGTGTAAACTGAATTATGCGAGGAATTATGGGCATATTTTGTGCGCTATAATTAATGCTTTATTGGCCATAACTTGGGGTCACAATGGTTCAAATGTAATATTTTTTTTCTTGCTAGTAAATGGAAAAAATGTTGATAACAGTACATTAATAAGCCAACCTTTGCTGATAATCGTGTCAAGGCAAGCAAGTGGCAGTTCCAAATAAAGCTTTTATGTTGGATTTGGATTTAAAATTAGTTAATTTTTTTAAAATAATATTTAATGGCATTGATTTAAGCCTTTTTAATAATAATTTAGGTATCTAGTTATCAGTAAATTAATATTAAATGAAATATAACCGAAAAATTGAGATAAAAATTTTATTTTCTATTAATTCCGGTATAAACAATAGGTGGTTGTTTAATTCCTTTTGTTTATTTTTTATTTTTTTCTAAGGAAAAGTTGTGTAATAAACATAAAGAGATGAGAAATGTTGGATTTTCACAATGAACGGATATCCTCAATACGAAATGTAAATAAAAATTACTGGCAACGTTAAAATGAGTGATCAATTTTTACCGCCATGTTGATTTTTTTAATCAAGTCAAACAATGAAATTTTACGACACGTAAACATAGGTTTCTCTAGGCAATTTCTTATAATAGATTTCCTGGCATATAAAACTAGTGAATGTTATTTTATAGACAATGCGCTTAGAACGCATTTAACTAAACGAGACCACAAAAGCAATTGAAAACTATACAAATATGTGGCCACGCCTAATATATAAATAAGTTTTTAGAGTGTGCAATTCACTGATTCGTTTGAATTAAACCGAGACAGAAAGGAAAAAAAAAATGTTCTGCGACTTTGGTGCCATTAAATAAACTTTGTCTCGTTTTATTGATGTAAATGAATGAGTTAAGGACTGTGGGAAACACAGATTGCATGCAATATCGAGTCTCGGTATTGGAAAATGTGTGAGAATGCAATCAATGAGATGGAACAGGTTTGGGAAGATATAAATAATTGCTTTAAACGTCTCATTTTATGGAGCTTGTAGACCAAATTATTTTATGGAGATTAGGACGTCAGGTTTGACTTATATAAGTACATAAACATTGTGGGAGGATGTTTTTTACGTCATTATGGCAGGGTGTGACTTTATACGGAAGCTATAAACTTGAATGTTAAGCTTGGGTTGCATAATTGTTGAGAATGGTTGGCCAGAAGAGGAAAAAAGGGTATGTGAAGGCGACCATATAAGGAAACAATAGTGTTAGTTGTATTGGGTTTTTTTTTTTAGATGTCTTTTAATTGAATGCGTATTTGAAACCACGACCTAGATATGCATGTGCAAGTCCAACTTTTCTTATGTGTATTAATTAGTTATTTATTTGTTCAATATTTTACAGTCAGAAATGAAGATGCCAGCTAAAAGATAAATTTCTCTTTGATGGCACGGATTAAATGCACCACTATGTAATAGCACGATTTTTTTTACGGAAGCCATTTTTGATTTTACTAAATTCGGGATTTTCAAACTTTTTATTTTTAGCCTAAAGACACTTTTTCGAGAGGCAATCTCCCATTCATCCATGGCGCATTGAATGATACTTATCGACTAGCTAGAAAAAGTCATCTCATAAGCAAAAAATGTTTATTCTGGATGGGCTACTCTCCACAAGAAGTTATAGAATTTAGATGGAAGCACTTTGCAGTGGGACCAAACAAAAATCGGCTTGCATTAAATAAATACCGCATATTTTTGAGTTGTGCGGGGGGCTTCGTTTTTCGCGCGGGGATAAATTTTTTTTGCAACTAGCGCACGGGTCTTTATTTGCGCACAGGTGTGCAAATTATAGACGGTTTTGCTACGTTTTCAACGTTGTTGCGATTATTTTTCGATGTTTTGTGCACGTTTCTGATTTGCAGCTGAAACGTGTGCAAAACGTTGTGTGGTGAGGGATTTCAAATAGCCCGCGAGCCTTTATTTACGTGCGGGGGAGAAAAAATTTTGTAATTATTCAAAGATATACGGTATTGTACGAAATACTTGTACTTCGTGACTATGAGATTCTGTGTTTGGTCCAAAGATAGAGTGTAATATCGTTTATCTGGGCGAAGTCAACACGGCTGTCCGGACATTCAAAAAAGTGCAGCACAGTTATGTAAAGTCGCGCCAGCAGATTTAATACGTGAATCTCATGTTAAATCTCGTGGCACGAGCGCTGGTGGGTCGTTTTAAGGTCGTGGCATGAGTTTCATCGTGTTTTCAGGCAATTTTGAACACGAGAATCTCGTGGTAATAGCTTAACCATAAGGTTAATCTTGTGGAATGAGTTACATTGAGGAACACCAACTTACATTAACAGGTAGTGCTAATTCTAGTGGTATGTCAATTCTTTATTGAATGTGCCTACTGTATACTAATACTTGGTTGGCAACACAATAGAGACAGCTTTGAACTATTCTGTAAAGCTGCGTTGTAGAAGGGTTCTACAAAATTATCTGTTCTCGCTCTAGTTTGGACAAATGTCGTATGTCCGGATTGCATATTGGCAGAACCTACCAGATTTCGGCAACCAGAGTAACTAATCCATCAACAGGTCAAAAAATCACTATATCGTTGTCCAGTATTAAAAAAATGGTTAAGGTTAGGTTCGCAGGGGACCAAAAAAGACCCACAAAAAACCTAACCTAACCTAAATCTAAACCTAAATCTAACCGAGCAAGGAGCAACAACGCTATGGTGATTTTAACCTGTTGGTGGATTAGTGGCTGCCGAAATCGACTAGGTTCTGCCAATATGCAAGGCCGGATGGGTGCATGATTGTGCAGTAGTTTCGCAACTTTTTTGGACAATGCAAATCAAATGTACTTTCGAATTGCAATTATTCATGATTGAATGAAAACAAAAAAAAGTGTGAAAAAAAAAGGATTACAATGAACCGAAACAAAAGTGTTGAATGTTTAGTTTTCTCAGATGTTCTTTCAATTTCAAGGATATTCAGTCAAGCAAAACATCTCACAGGCAAGCATCTGCGCATGGGTGGGTGGGCGAGTTGATTATAAGATTGTAAATAATACCCTGCGTGGAGGCTTGTGACCCGCTTTTCTTGCAGCCGAATAATTAGAACATGATTAAAACAGACAAAATAGCAAAGTACAAATGGCGGCTGTGAGTGATCAGTGAGTAGCAACCCGTATCGATAATTCAATGCGTCATCGGCGGAGAACCAGCAAAAGTTTCCTCGTCTTTGAGGAAAGTCTGCGTAGAAAATGATAATGACATGAATAGAAATGATAATGATATGTGGGTCATATTTAAGCATCCATAACGAACAACTGTTTTGGAATTTAATGGTTTAAGTTTAGGTTTTTATGGGAAATTCTAATGTTTTTAATTGTTTTAGATGGTGTTAGGGAATTTCGAGCTCAGAAATAAATCTTATTGTTTATTTCATTAAAGATATATTTCAGTTTTGTTTTCAAAAAGCGAATTTGAAATTTTGATTTTTGTGCCCTTGAAAACCCATGTTATCTTAACTCCCCTCCCTATGGAGATAAACATATGTGCAACTTCTGCTTTTCGTATATGGAAACTGGCCTTGATTTCGAGAAGATTGGCAAATACATTTCAATTCACCTTGAGCTCGTGTTTGAGCTGTAAAGTAATCACTGTTTTAGTCTCATTAGAATCATCCAGGGCAGGCCACAATTTAAACCGAGAACGAGTCTGCTCGAATACAATTTATTTATTTATTTAATTTATTATTATTATATAGTATATATTTCTTACTTTGTACGTATTTTTTTTTTTTTTTTTGCATATTTATTTATATTTATTTTGTGCTTAGGGACCCTGCAATATCTAAGTCCGTCCCTGATTCTGATAGTACCCAGGTCCCGTCTTTGAGACGGTTGGCCCTGGAATCATCTGAATGTTGGTTTCACCTGCGTTTAGCATATCTTGTATCAAATTTTTTAAGTATTTCCTTCCGATCTAATTTGATGGTGAGATAAGCACCTGCTTCCGAATTAATTAAATGTGCGCTCTGGTCCTTGAATGAATTAAAATTCTGATTTATGACAAGTCGAATTAAAATATCATGCCGATATTTAATTATAATATACTCAATTGCTAGTTTGGATTGGAAGGTTAGAACATTTTTGGAATAATAGTAATTTTCTAAGTAATATTTTAGCAAATGATAAAAAAATTAATATACAACATCCTGAATCTTTTTTTTTTCTTATTTTTTTTCATTTGGATTTGTAATTGAGAAATTATTCAGGATTCATTTTTAGACTTACACTGCTGGAATGATAATTATTACCTGCCATTTATATGCAAAATTTGAGATTTAAAAAAAAAATAATTTCATTCAATTGGGATCACGCCTTTTTGAAAGAAATTCATTTACTGCATAATTCACGGATTTAATGAATAAAAGAATAAGGGTGAGGGGGAAAGGTAGAAATTTCCTACTGAACAAAAAATCTAGTACTTTTCAACGCCAATCACGTGAAACTAACGATGTCGGACTACATAAAAATGGATAATTTCATGTATTATTTTAATTTATATACAAAATATAATGTATTTGTAAACAATAGTTGTTATCTGCACAATTTATATGTCAAATTTGCAGTTTCTATGTAGATTTAGTCGAAAAATGTGGAACAAATTACTTCCACTACAAAAAATTGAATTTTTAAAAGTTTTTCCACAAAACAATGCACAGTTTTAGCATTTTAGTGATAACCATGTCACGTATGAACAACTGGCAGCTGTTTGCTACGCAGTATGTTGCCTTCTTGTACTATTTTTCAAAAAATATGTCATGCGGGCTGTTGGACTTGAATTTTTTTTAAACGACAGCAAAATTAATTGTATTTGAACTCGTAAAAATAACTCAAAAAAAAATGTCAGGTGAATGTTACTGCTAGTAGAGTGGATACTCAAATGTCTGCAGCAATTCTACTGACACTACCCAGGTTTTTGTTCCAATATAACACATTTCTTTCCGTTAGACAATGGCATGGTATTCATCATCACTAAGTACAATGGCACTTTTATAAATATATCTGCAAAAAAATCTTATTTTTTGACATGCAACAATGATTTTTTTTCTTTAAAAACTCATTGTTTTAAATATTTTAAAAATTTAGTGAATTGTTCACTTTGTTATCTTTCATTGCGTAATTAAAAATGCAAAAAAAATCTGCGTAATATTTGGTATAGTGACCCACAAAGAAAAATATGTAGGCTACAAAAACAGGTAAATAACAACTAGAAAACATAATTTTAGTTATTATTACAACAAGTTCTGGAAATACTATTGATAAAAACGACTCGCAATTTCATAATTCGCCGATTTTAAATCTTGTTTTTATCGTGGCACTTAGATTTAAGTGTTAAAAACCATCCAATCTGATGTAATTAGTGTAAAAAAAAAAATGAACATTATGCGTCAAATATGGAATGTGGGTAGTCAAGACCTAAAATTGAGATTGCTGGGTCAATTTTTTAGAAAATCTGGGTCAAAGCCAAGAGTGTATTCCCAAGTTCTGTCGCCCGCAGCTGACATATTGTCTGTCACCAAGTAAACAATGGCTAGCACCCAATTGTTCAGATGTGTGAAGTTGGTATGAACTATAAATACAGTTCTACGAAATGGTATATCCATTTGTTCGGACATTTAAAGGCAATAAATTATCTTTTTGCTTGAGCTATATAAGGCTAAATCAGAAGAGGCGATAACCTTTATCACGTGTGGTAATTTGGCTTGTCAGGTTTTTACATCTTCAATTGCTTTGAAGATTGTGTGAATTTAAACTTTTTTTTGATGAATTTTTTTTTTTTTTTTTTTTAATGGAGTGAAGAAAAAAAACGCTAAGTCTCGAATCCCAACTAGAGACAAGAGAATTGCATTGAGGACAGCAATGTTATCATATCTCATCTAAAGAATGTTGTAACTAACTTTTTCTGAGATGGGTTTTCAATGAGTCAAGTTTCACTTCCTTATACATCTACACAGTTGACATCAATTTCGAAATTTTATAGCTTGTAAGAATTATAACAAGACACAAAGTGGGATCTAGCAGAGACACTTGGTCCAAGCCCTCGGTTCAATGGGGCCCCCAATAGGGAATTATCAGGGCCGGCTCAGACGTCAGTTTTTCAGGCCTCAGATCAGGGCCCCGCGCTAAGAGGGACCCTCTCTGTGATAATATAATTGTTGATGTTTCAGCGATGTTAGTTGTCTCGTTGAAAATCCGCAATTTTCGGCTGTGACAGATCCAGAAAAGTTACAAGGGGGTGGCCATTTTGAATTTTTTTATTAAAATGCATGATTTTGGCCAAAAAATGACTTTGTTAGATCTAACAACAATGATGCCTTGGGTTCTTACAATGGACTTTTTAGGTCTAAAAATGAACGTATTTCACCAAAAGAAGATTTTCTGTTTATAAATGAACGTTTTTGGCTTAAAAGTGAATTTTTTGGCTTAAAAGTGAATTTTTTGGCTTAAAAGTGAATTTTTTGGCTTAAAAGTG
>JAQFXT010002287.1:0-12776 GCA_034683725.1 Strigamia crassipes
TCATAAAAATGCATTTTTCCTCATAAAAATGCATTTTTCCTCATAAAAATGCATTTTTCCTCATAAAAATGCATTTTGCCTCATAAATTGCATTTTTACTCATAAAAATTCATTTTCACTCATAAACGTATTTTTCTCCCACAAAAATACTCTTTTTTTCACAAGAATGCATTGTGATGTCATTTCATAATTTTCATGGGTCCCCTTGCTAATGACTAAACGTGATACCTTATCATCCAGTTGTTTCTGCAGTTTGTAGATTGTATTCAATTCGCTTTGATTTTGTGGAATTAAACGCAAAACTTTGTACCTGTGATTAATATACATTCACACATTATAGAAATATAAAATACAAAACATTGACAACACCATTTTATCCATATAAACAAAGTTAAGGCCCTTTTTAGGCATCACACAATTCAAAACATTAATATGATGTAATTGTTGTAAGCTAATTCCAAGTGTCAACAAAGCATTAATAAATCCCAACGCATCATTATTAAATTTAAATTTTTTACGAAATTAAAAAGCTAATTTTATTTTAGTCTAACTGCAATTTCTTTTCGAATCAAACTAAGAATAGAAAATGTTCACTTACCCATAATAAGTAACTATACTATTATTGTTATTAGATTGGATGTTTGTCACAAACAGTAGCCAGCAAATGATTGCAAGGAACTTCATGATGAATACTTGGTTGCATTTAATAGGAGAAAAAATTGACGTGCTGCTTAATTTGCATTCCAGCCCGTATGTGGGCTGTGTTATAACAACTTCTGATCCACATCTTGGTAACAAATAAAAGTAAAATATTGAGTAAATGAAACATGTAATGAAGGGGGAAGAAAAAAATGTCTGTTGAAACACAAGTTGCCATAGAAACAAACATAACTCGAATATTTATTTATTTAAATTTCGTTTCTAAAATTAAGAAAAGACACATCTGTTATGAATGTCAACGAACCAAAACAGATTTATGTGATACGCAGCAACTCTCTGTGAATCAAGAACTAACTACATTTAAATTTAATATTTTTGTTTATTTATTTCAATTTCAATTTCCAAGAGGTAAAAAATTATACAAAACTCCATTTTCAATCCATTTTACATAAAAACTAAAAATAAAAAGCCTGGTAAAACAAATAAAACACAAACCCCATCATCGGCCCCTTACTAAATAAAACGTTTTATCTCGAAGAGTTCAAGTGATGATGGGACGGTTCATCGTATTCCAAACTTTCCTTAGATAGCTGTCGAAATCGAGGCACATCAATTTTGTCTTGCCCATGAAGACAATGAGGTACACTTTCGTGAGAGTCTTCCCAATTCCGTCTCTTAACAACTCTGTCATTGGCCGTACAAATCCCATCCAAATTGTACTGCTTGCCATTTTCATCAACGGGCGAGCAAATCCATTGGCTTCCATGCGGAACACATTCGAAATTCGTTTCGGACCTATCGGGCGGCCACATGAGCTTCTCTTCACCCGACGTCCCGATAGAAATTAGAGTAACTTTTTGCTGTTTTTGCTCGTTACTGCGTACGTCAAGTGCAGGCCCGCTCCGTCTTCCGGTAGCTGAATCGTAGTACGGAAGTTCATTTGGAGACGGAGTCCTCTGCTCGCCCGGCGAGCTGGATGAACGAGTCTAGATTAAAATATATCAGAGTTAATACCAATAAAAAATAAAAAATAAACAATTTGGAATCGTATGTTTACTGTTTTTACATTTTACCTGTGCTAAATTTCTTGATCGTCTGTGTTCCAATACGTTTTCAATATAAGACAATGCAAATACTATTAGATAAAACTATTAAAAAGAAAAAAAATACATTGTAGTTTATGATTTTAATTGATTACAACATCTAATTCTTACAATTCCCATTAACATGACCAAACTGCTGAAATCCATTTCGTGGTGAAATGAATTTTTAGTGGCAAATTGTATTGGTTGATCGATTTCATTCCATTGCAGCCGGATCTGTCTGTTCCTAACCAACAATCCGATTAACTCTTTGTTGAGTATTTTGTTAAGAAATAAAAAAATAAAAAATAAAACACACAATTAAGGAACAATAATGATATTACAACTCTTTAATTTTTTTATTTTTCTACACACAAAACATTTATTTCTCTTTTGTTTAAGTCAAAAAAATTATTTCAAGCAAAGATCGCACGCGACAAAATTATCTTGCCACGAGAAATAGAGATTTTGAAACGAATCCCAATGATTGGTCAAGGGATAATAAAGAAAAAAATTAGTCAAATTATGTTTGTCGCCAAACAGGATAAAAGACTCGTCACAATTCATACAAATAGGCAGTCGACACTTGAGCTCCGGGATCGTTTTTCCCTCCCACAAATCCGCTTCCGGGTCGTAACTCAACAGTTCGTTCTCATTTTCGATGAAAAACAACTTCCCTTTGCAGTCCTCATTGAAGCACTTGCATTTTATCGACTTAATCTCAGTATCCTCTCTCAAATTCGCCTTCAAATCCCACTCATTCTTGAGGAAATTATAAGACAAAATGGACGGTGGAAAGGCCGCATGAAAGAACAACCTGCCGTTCATGGCCAGCAAACTGCTTGCCAAAACGTTCCTGATTGGCGCCAACGACTTCCAACTGGTATTTTCCACATTAAACTGCACGAGAGTCTCGTAGTTCCAAACATACATCACATTTCCGTCCACGACACCGGTGACACGACACTCGAACGCAACGGACGGCCCGACGTAAACCTGTCGCGTCCTTTGGTTGTACGCGACAAATCGCTTGTCGGTGGCGATGGCGAAGTAGAACTGTTCCCCGTGGATGGACGTCAGGGGGAACCAGTTAGTGGCGATGTAGGTCGGCAACTGCACCGTCCGTGCCATGTACCACTCTTTCTCTCGCAGACAGTAGGTTTGCGTCAACGTTTTGCCCGTCGACGGGTCGGTGAGGCAGTAGAAATGTATCTGGATGTTCTTTTGGTACGACACGATCCTCGACATCGCGTGCGCCGTGAGGATTTTCGTGAGTGCGAGCGAAGTCTTCACCAATTCCTCGGCGTCCAGCAGCTTCTGGATGTAGTCGTTCGACAGCTTCGACTTGTCCATCAGCTTGACGAAGTCCACAATCTCTTGCATCCTTTCCTCCGGCTTGCACTTCGTCCACGTGATGATGAGCTGCATGATTTTGTCACCGCACGGAGCCGACGTCGAGGCGTAGGTGACGAACTCGCGCATCTGGCAGTTGGATATCGTGGTCAAGTTGTCGTTTTGCTGCACCTTGAGCAGGTTTTCGAGTATGAACGCCATCACGTGCTGGCGGCCTTCGTTGTGCTCGTATTTGAGCGCCAGGTTCCACACGTTCACGTAGTTGTCGGGCGCCAGCAGGTTGAGGAGGCACTTCATGCAGAAGCTGAAGAGAAATAGGTCCTGGATGAGGTGCGAGATCTCCAGCACGTTTTTCAGCAGTAGGAAATCGTATTTCAAGTTTGGCGCAATTTCGCCGTAGAAACTGTCCACTATGACCTGCATTGCTTCTTGGCTGATGTTTCGGAACTCGACGCGCTTCATGTTGGCCTCCATCATGTCGATGGTGAACATTTTGTAGAAATAAGTGCTTGCCGCCATTAATATGCATTTGTGGGCGCTGATCGATCCGCCGTCACACTCGAGAATAACGTCCGTATTGGTCTGGTTGGTTCTCATGTCTCGTAGGTTCATGAGAGTCAGGATGAATTTTTCTTTACACATTGCGTCTTCCTCCATTGTTTGTATCGATTAATTTTTAAATTTGTGGGTGACTATTTTTAAAAAAATATATATTTATATATATGTACGTATGTTTATACATACATATATATCGTATTATTTTTTTTTTGGGATTTTTTAACATATGATATTTAGTTTAAACAAAATGAATGGTATTGTTATGCTTGATCAAGAGTAACAAAGAAATGATGGCTGCATTAACTGGATAGATAAATAGAAGAAAAAAATTGACACTTGGTGCGCTTTTAAAATGGTTTTATTGTTGTATTTTAATTCTGGGCATCTAAAAATTATTGGAAAAATATATTATTTAAGTCGGCAATGTTTTTGGTACCAATTATTATCGTTACAACAACAGCGCCAACAACAAGTGCAAATTCTTGCACATTGATATCAAAATTCTTCAAGAACTTGTAACAGTCTCAAATCTTTAGGATTTCACAAGGATTTCTTAGGATTTTACAAGGGTTCCTTAGGATTTCACAAGAATTTCTTAGGATTTCTAAGATTTCCAGGATTTCAGAGAATTTCAGGAAATTTCAAGGATTTCAAAATTCAAAATCTTGCTCTGTATGAGATTTCAATGTATTAATGTTAAAGATCACCACTTGGGTTACCAATTTGTATTGTGTCCCAAATCTGGGAACCAGGAAATAAAAATAATTTATAAAAATAACTTCCCCAGAAAGTGCTTTGGGGTCATCACAACCTGTTTTCACAACAACTAAACAACGACATAACTGTAAATTATTATTTTATTTACATTTATACACAATATAAATAACCAAAAATGATTGATAACGTTTTTCATTTTTAAACATTTTTTAATTTTCAATTTGGTTTTGTTTTCGGGAAAATCGTCACACCCATAACCGTCTGGAAGTTAATAATAAACTTTAATTATTAACAGACAATTGACACTCTTAGCTTTTACCGGATTCGGTAATCGAAATAATTCACGGGTGGTCATATTTCGAGAAGTGAGAATCGACGCCACAATTTTCTCCTCCGCGTGAGGAACTTTATGCGCGAGACAAGCGGCGATTGGCACACACGCACTGGGATCCGCCACTAGTCCCTGTAGGTACATTTTGACAGTCGCGTACATTATTTCGTCTTCGGTCACCCGGATCACACCGTCAGCAAACTGCCGACAGTAAGCGAAGGCTAGCGGTCCCGTGTGCGTGCAAGTCAGAGCCACGGCCACCGTTTTCTTGTGTTTATACTGATTAATCGGATGACCTTGGCGTAAAGACTCGTAGACATTACATGCTCAAAATAAAAATTAATTTATTACAATAAATTACAAAATTATCAAAAATAAAAAAAAAAAAAAAAAAAAAAAACCATCACCATTTTCCGGTTCGACTCCGTAAACCTCCACTTCCGGTTTCAGCAACTTGACAGCAGCAGCAACACCAGCAAGAAATGCCCCTGCACCGCAACTGACCAACACTATGTCCACTTCTTCGATTTCATCAATAATTTCAAGCCCAACTCTACAATATTTAATTATTTAAATTTTAATTACCAAAAGGGCCCCACAGCGGGGGCCCTTATTGTTTGGGACCCCAAATTTAATTTCTAATTTGTTTGAATTATCAGTGGCGAATTTCGGTTTGTGGCAGCAGGGACCAATAATGGCGACCTTATTTGGGGCCCCACAGTGGAGGCCCTTTTTGGGGCCCTATTCAAAAAAAAAATTTCTAAAAAAATTTAACTTTTTAAAAAAATTTCTTTTACTTTTTTTTAGAGTTTGGGGAGCTTTCGGTGCCGCATAAGGGCCCTTTTCCTGCGAGGGCCCATAAATCCGCCCTTGTAAATTCAAAAAAGCATCAATACGTTGCGTAACCACTAATAAGAGCCAGATCCTCGTATGGGTACATGACAAACAGCGTTGAGTCTTTCTCCAGTTCGTGTGCAACGGTCAGCAAATGCTCATTGGGCACTCGGGTCACTTCAACACCCAACCGCTGAATAAAAATGCAAATAAAAATCCCAAAACAATAAATTAATTAACTCGAATCTCACTTGCACTGCGCTGACTGTTTCGACGGCCGCCTCGTCCATCATTAAACAGTGGGTGCGGTACCCGTTGGAAAAACTGACCAAAGCAAACGCCAAGATGTAATTTCTTTCGGCCACGCCGACCACGGTTTGTTTGGCGACGATTGCCGGTGTGATGCGAGTTGCAAATTGTGCCACGACGCCCCGAATTTCGTACGAGCCTGTTCGTTGAAGGGTCTCCAATTTGAGGTGTAGCGAACACGGCAGGTCAAGATCGAGTTGGAGGTGCGCGTTTTTTAGAACGGGCGTGCGTCGGACGAGAGAACTGCGTTGAATGAGACTCTGCGTTGCTCGGACGTCGTCCAGAGTCATCAATCTCACGGGTGTAGCATTTTGAAGAAATAATTTCGGATTGGTGAGTGGAGTTAGCGACGAATGAGTGTAGTCGTCCTCGTCGTCGGCTTCGCGCGTCAGTTGCATGTGCATTTTTTCGTGCTTTGCTCGGACGTCGTCGAAGGCCCAGCAGTTCCCCATTGTGATTTTTGTGTCGATAAAACAATAGTAAGTTTTGTGTAATTTTAACACTAGATGCTTTATACAACGTAATGTATTGTTGTAGTACATTTTGAATAATAAAAACTGTACAATTATTGCAACTAAAAAAGGGATTTTTGCACATAAAAATTTATTTTGCACATAAAAATGCATTTTTGCACATAAAAATGCATTTTTGCACATAAAAAAGCATTTTTGCACATAACAATGCATTTTTGCACATAAAAATGCATTTTTGCACATAAAAATGCATGTTTGCACATAAAAATGCATTTTTGCACATAAAAATGCATTTTTGAACATAAAAATGCATTTTTGCATTAAAATTTATTTTTGCATTAAAATTCATGTTTGCTTTAAAAATTCATTTTTGCACTAAATATTTATTTTTTAAATTTTATCTACTAAATAGCATAAAAATCTATTGCTTTTCAATGACATCAAGCTTAGCCCGGTTTTTTTACACTGGCAAATGTAATCAACCGTCTCGCTCTCGCCTTGACCACAGAATTTAAAAATTAGACCGGGCAAATGCTGACGTCATAAAATCTCAATGCCTCCCACAGGTCATTACGGGTGTAGACCCGTGGAAAAAAAAACTTCCCATCTCTTCACTGACCACTGCCACATTTTCCACGGGTGTACATTCTTACGAAGTTCTCGGTACGGTCCCGTTACTAATAAATAGTTACGCCAAACAAAAGCAACATATTGATTTTTTATCTATTTTCCCGACAGAATGAACATCGAAAAACTAGCTCGTTTTAACAAGAAAATCCGTCACGCTGAGCGAGTGCTAACACTAAGCAAATCCAAGCTTCAGAGTGTTGCATACATGAAGTCACGTTTGAATCTCAGTCGTCGTGTCCTCATTTTCCACACAATAGATAAGACGCTAAGAACGAAAAATCATTACGAAGATCGGATGGAAAATTACGAACGACGAAAATTGGACACGGGAAACAAGACGGAGAATTATAAACACAAAAAAACTAAAATGGATATTATATTAGAAAATTACGAACGAAAAAAATCTGAAATGGAAAATAATAAACGAAATCAGATGGATAAAGAAAAAGACGACCGAAAGGAAACTGCAGCTGCCGTGCTCGACCGAAGCGATGCAGCGAAGCCAACCGCTTTCGCCCATAGAAAAATTCTCATCGCGCAAAGACTGATTCAATGTGTTGACGAATTAAGCCGCGAAGTATTAATAAATAAGGCTGTTGAGGTGTTCCAACAGTTAAAATCATATTCAACTTGCACTAGAGAACGATATTCGTCACGTTTGATACACGACAAACCGTTGGACGACGACGAGAATGAACCATTGAGTAAACGACATCGATTTCAATAAATCGTTAATAAAAATTAATGAATGGACAATTTTGCACGTCTGATGATAAAATGCATTGTTTATGGAATATTTATTAATTTTTTTATTAATTGACATTTTAATTAATTATTTTTCGAATAATATCAATCACAAAATCTAATTTTTTAGGTGGATAGAGAATAATTGCATATTCCTTACAGTAACTTTTGATTAATGTGAAAATGGGCCCAGCAAGGGTGTTACACCCAGATTCAATTTCTACACGTGTTATTGCTGAAAATTCGCCATCTGGCAACCTATTTTTTTTTTTTTTTTTTAACTAAAACAAAAAAATAAAAATGATTCCCTTGAGCAGCAGAAACTTGAATTTACATTAAATTGCATAATTCCCTTAAAATTTTCATCCTTTTTTCATCATTAAAATTTTCTACCAAAAAAAAAAAAAATAAAACAAAATAAAACAAAATTTCGAAACTTGAATTAGTTACGAAATTTTGTTTTATTTTGTTCTATCTTTTTTTTGTAGACAATTTTAATGATGAAAAAAGAATGAAAAATGCAATTAAATTCACCACAATTTTGTTTCCAAAACTTTCTCACTTTTACATTCTAAGAAAATTAATTAAACCATAAGAAAACCAAAAAAAAAAAAAAAAAAAATTACTTGTCAACACGGTGCATTAACTTTGAAAAGGAAAAGTTAGGGGGGAAGGAGAGGAGGGGGAAACACTACAAAAAATGTGCTGGATTTAAGTTGATGGTTGTCAGGTGTGGTTCTATCCCCCCATGCAGGTGAAAGTTGGTCAGTAGGTTAAAGCTTAATTTCTCCCCTTCCCCCAACACTCCTTCTTATTGGCTGGATCGTTGCAGCCGAGATGCCCATAAACAATATAAAAAGGCGAGCAAACTCCAGTAAATGCATCAGTTTCCAGCAGAGCATCTCCAGATTCACTTCACCGCACAGCTCGCAGTCTGAAATCATGTACACCAAGGTAAGTTTTATTTTACTCTTAATTTCCACCGCTAAACTCAATAACTGCTTCTCTTACAGGTCATTCTCGCTTGTATCCTGGCAGTTGCCACTGCAGCATCTTACAAACCTTATGCAGTAAGTACAACTCAATATACAAGTCAATTTTCATTGTCAATTTAATTTGTCATTCACCAGCAACCGGCTGCTGCACCCGAACCGGAGCCAGAACCAATCAACATTGACTACAAAATGTCAATGTACGTGCAAGATGATCCAAGCTACAACTACCAAACAAGAGAAGAATCTAAAGAGGGAAAGGTCAGTAAATTAAAAAAAAAGAATGTGTGCTTAAGACCACACGGAAGAAGTGAAACTTCTTGTTTACAAGTTGTGGGATCGTCGATCTAAGTCAAATCGAAAATGGCGGCATCTTCGTTTTCGTCGGTAGGCGGCGCCACTTTCGCGTAACGCATTTTCGTCACTCACTTCCGTCACCATTTCGAATTACTCTAACCCCAAAACCCCTAACGCACCTAAAGAAGTTTCACTTCAAAATAAAAATCGATTTATTTAATCATTTATTTATTTATTTATTTATTTTTGCAGATCATTAAAGGACAATACACCGTTTTGGAACCAACTGGCGAGCTCCGAGTGGTGAAATACTACGCCGACGAAACTGGCTTCCACGCCGATGTCCAAAACCAAGCTGGCCATGCCAAGCCGTACAAAGCACCGGAACCAACGTACGCTCAAGCCGCGCCGGAATATCACGCACCTGCGCCTGTGCACGCCCAAGCCGCGCCAGAATACCACGCACCTGCACCTACGCATCACGCTCAAGAATCGGAGTCATCCTATGACCAATCCAGTGACAACCATCACAAATATGGTGCATCTGCGCCGGTAATGCATCAGGCCGCTGTTCCAGTTCCTCATATGATTTTCTTCCAATCTGCGCCGAAACCAGCAGCCCAAAACAGCGCTCCATTCCGTCATGCACCAAAACCAGTTTTGCCTCAGCAAAACTTCAACGCTGACCACAATGGATATTAAAAAAAACAAATTTGACTATAACTGTACCTTGCAAATGTAAAAAAATATACTATCTCGATATAAAATTTGACTTTTATAAAGTATACGTGCGTTTGTTATTAGATTATACAGTAAAACGTTAATTCGGTGTTATACATTCGGGATCAAATCACTTTCTGACGGTTTGAGAAATGATTTGACCATCGGTAAAAACTTAGAACTTGAGCACAGAATTCGGGATTTTTCTATGACGTATCGGTTCATTGATGTTTTCCGGAATTACGTCGAGGAACGTTCACACGAAGGGAATTTCCCCGACGTATCGGTTCTTCTACGTTCTGCGCAATGACGTACATTATTCCTTATATATTCACAATAATAATATTGTATATTCACAAACCAAACTTCCAAGCCATCTCGTCACGATGAATAGCGGAAGCACCGAAAATTTAAAGATGATGACGCAACAACTGGAAAAACTTCCGCCACAACTGGAAAAGCTTCCGCCGCCGCCATTTGTAAAGCCAGCGCCGTCTAAAGCTGCATTAGCTGCACGTTCACGGAGACAAAGACAAAAGGAGATGAAATCGAAACGAAGTGAGATATTAGAGCAAATGAAGCAAAAAGTGGCGGATAATACCAAAAGAGCAGAAAACGCCGAAATAACAAAATCGTTTTTGATATCCGAAATTGAACGTTACAAGAATTTATTAGAGTCGAATCCGGAAAACAAAAACATTGTAGAAATGATCAAACGTAGTAAAACGACGTATGACGATGATATGGTTTTCTACAAAAAATATAAGCATAATTTACCGAATGGTATATGCCTCCACGTGGGCCGAAATGGCGTGAAAACGCTCAAATTGTGTGTTGATTGCAGCGACAGTAATCATCCAATGAATCAACTCGATTCCGATCACCAAGTCCAAACTGCTCCAAGCAACATTCCCGGAATTTCACCCCCGAAATCAACGAACGACGCTTCAATCCTTGCAAACCCGAGGCCGACTTACCTCCGTGCCCGCCGGAGAATTGTTGCTCCAGTTCCCAGTGCAATGGATGTTGTTGCTGAGGACACTGAATTGTAATTTGCTGTTGATGTTTATTTATAATGAGTTGTTTTATGATTAAAATTAAAATTAAGATTTGTGTAAATTTTTTTTTTTTCAATTTTTAAAAAATTGTTTTGTGTGTTGAAATAAATTAGCCAAGAATTATAAGGTATTTTCATTTTATTAATAATATCTTGACATAAAATTACACTTTTGAAAATTGCATTTGCCGTGTGGCACAAATTAAATAGTATGAAGTTGATTCGAATGGACGATCAACGATTGGAACTTCGCAGGGTCCTCGACAGATTAGAACCTCGTCCTAAAGCGACAATAAAACCGGGTGATACCTGTTAAAACCGCCTAATACCCTGAAAAAACAAACAACTTTTCAGCACTTTTTGGCTTTTGGCCAATTTCGGCAAAAACCGTAAGACTATTTATTGTATGGCAAAACGGCCAAACATTATAAAATGCTGAAAAGTTGTCTAATCGATGTGAAACGACGAGAAAAATCGATTCCTGAAGTCAGTCAGAATTGGCATATCTGCATCGGTAGAAAAGATATGGGCCAAAAACCAATTTTATCTCTTGGAAAAACTCGGTTTTTGGCCCATATCTCTTCTACCGTTGCAGATATGCCAATTCTGACACCGGGAATCGATTTTTCTTGTCGTTTCACATCGATTAGACATTTTTTCAGCATTTTATGGTTTTTGGCCGTTTTGCCATACAATAGTCTTATGGTTTTTGCCAAAATCAGCCAAAAGCCAAAAAGTGCTGAAAAGTTGTCTAATCGATGTGAAACGACGAGAAAAATCAATTCCTGGTGTCAGAATTGGCATATCTGCATCGGTAGAAAAGATATGCCAAGGTATGCCAATTCTGACACCGAGAATAGATTTTTCTTGTCGTTTCCCTGTCCGATCACTTCATCGCCTCTTATTTCATCGCCGGGCGATGTAGGCGATGAAATGAGAGACAAAAAATAGTCACGCATCACTTCATCGCCTATCATTTCATCGCCATACACCCAGGCGATGAAATGAGTAGACGTACTGATCGTGAGTGTACGTCAATGAAACGTGAGGTTAGGTTAGGTTTAGGTCAGGTTAGGTCAGGTTAGGTCAGGTTAGTTGGGGTTATAAATTGTTTTTTTCTTTCTCTTTAAAATGCAATAAAAATAGTTGTTTTATTTAAATTATTTATTTTTAAAATCTAAATTTCCTAATCTTCTATAATTATATTTCTCAAAGTTTGCGAGTGTCCTTCTATGCACGGCTCAAATTTACTTCTGATATAATTCCTAGTTTCTAATTTTTGAAATCGGATCAATATTTGGCAAAATATTTCTTTAAGCTACATAGTTAATTTGGTCGACTCAATCCATGGGTCACAAAAATTTCTTGTGGATTTGATTGTGAGATTTTTTTCCTTTCTCACTTTTATTTAAAAAAAAAAATTAATTTTCTTTAATGAAACCAAAAAACAAAACAGAAAAAAGCAGTTGTCAATATTGGAATAAATTAGACAAAAATAATTTGGTATTTTCTCGAACTGTTCAAGTATTGATATTTAGTGATGATAGATGAACTTAATATTTAAACATTTATTGGATTAAAAACTCAATACATCTGTTGAACCTGAGAAACAACATTTTTTTAATTTATCTTGTTCAACTTTTACGAAAATCCACAATTCTCTTTCACACGAATCTCTCATTCGCGCTCCGATAAAACCTCGCCGTTCGTATTAAATCAGTTTCAGTGTACACTTCATTAGCACTGTTTTTGGACCCACGATGACACATAAACCAATCAATCACATTGCCGCTACAACGTGCTGCTGGTGCGAAACACGTTTTCCATTGTCCCGACAAGCGAAGATCCAACTGGGCTTTACAAACGTCAACTTTCCATTCTCCTTCAAAGCCTGATGAAAGAATCGACATTTTAAACAAATTCAACAATATTAAATCTACTAAAATCTACTAAAATCTACTAAAATCTACTAAAATCTACTAAAATCTACTAAAATCTACTAAAATCTACTAAAATCTA
>JAQFXT010002288.1:0-12763 GCA_034683725.1 Strigamia crassipes
AAGGACAAGCGTGCATTATCAAAATGGTGAATGCAGCCACCTACAGCCACCAATCCAAAGGCGAATGGGGTTTGTTATGTGCTTCGGAATTGGTCGGACAAACAATGGCCGTTATGTTACGCCGTTTTGTTACGCCGTTCTCATTGGTCGTCAAAGCACCAGGGAACATTGTCGAAACTAGTGGTAAATTCTCAGTAGTAATATACCGAGCATGTCAAGTAATTGTCAAACAATTAGGTCCGCAGGAATCTTTCTGTCTGATAAGATCACAAGTGCCCGTATGGCACGAGTCTTATCTGACAAAAAAATGAGTGCTGACCTAAATTTGACAATTACTCAAGCGCGAGGTTTATTTTATGAGAGAATTTACCAATAGAAAATCGGTGGAACGACTATGAAGAGTTCGAATGGGATCAAAATTCCATTTGCATTTTGGTTGCAAAAACCCACAAGAGATGGCGCAAAAGACAAGAGTACGTTATCAAAATGGTAAATGCAGCCATCTACAGCCACCAATCCGAAGACGATTGAAGTTGTTACGCACTTCAGGATTGGTCAAACAAACGATGGCCGTTTTGTTACGCCGTTTTGTTACGCCGTTTTGTTACGCCGTTCTCATTGGTCGTCAAAACACCAGGGAACATTATCGAAGCTAGTGGTAAATTCTCTGCTTTATTTATTCACATTACAATACAAAAGTATTTAAAGTCACAACAGACTTGTAATCGAGGGCAACTTTAAATCGAAGAAACACGGTATCTGTTTTAACTTTCGCAATATTTAGAAAGGAAAACTTTTCTCCAACCTTTCTAAAACAGTGCTGTTGTTGGTCAGAACACCAACATCCGATCGACTTTGAACGGCTTTAAACCCATAAAATTATAAAATTGATCGAACATAGTGCATGCACATAAAACTCTATTATTATTGCTCTATCGATTATCCGCTTGTGTATTTGTGGTACTACAATATATTAATTTAGATAATTGAGTCGTTAACATGCATGTTTACAATATGCAGAAGGTTATTTAATATTCCAATTTCCAACCAAACTTTAAATTTTTTATTTCATTTTCTTGACTCGACATCTCGTGCTGAATTCCTTTCAGTTTAATTTTTAATTTAAAAAAAATCTTTTTTGTAAAAGAAAAATAAGAATATCGCCTTTAAATCCGAGCTTGGTTATGACATTTCCTTATTTACTTACTGAATTGACACCGAGGCCCGTAATATCCGTGTGCACAGGCGCATACAGAGTTGAAACACATTCCTCCATTAAGACATCCCTCTAGACAAGCACCTGCAAAAAGAAATTAACACTGAAGCGTCATCACCAACGTACTCATTATTTCTCACTGACACTTAGTTTATATGCGCGCCGTATCATTTTTAATCAACTTTTTTATTACAAGAAAATGTTGTTTTTTTATTTTTTATTTTTATTATTATTTTTTTCTTTCAGTTGACAGCTGACACGACTTGCTGGATAAACAAAAGCGTTTTAAAACGGTTAAAAGTGGAAACAATTATAATATTTCTCGATTTAAAATTCACAAAAAAATTATTTTTTTATGCACAAATTTTCAGTAGTAATGTACCGAGCGCGCCGAGTAATTGTCAAATAATTAGGTCTTGCCAAATCTTTTTGTCTGAAAACCCACAACAGATGGCGCAAAGGACAAGCGTGCATTATCGAAATGGTGAATGCAGCCACCTACGGCCACCAATCCGAAGGCGAATGGAGTTTGTTACGTGCTTCGGGATTGGTCGGTAAACCCCATTTACACCGGCATGTGGCTGTAAGCGAGTACAAATTTTTTTTCTTCTTAACGTTTGATAGATGTTTTTACAAAATCAGAAAACATTCCATATCAATACCCTAATTTCACACAAAATTACGATACAGTTGAACCTCGTTACAACGAACCGCGATATAACGAATTTTTGCTTTAATGAATTTTTTTAAATGACTCGGTTGGTTTCTCATAGAACACCATTTTAAAAAATTTTGATATGACAAATTTTGATATTACGAATTATTTGTTATAAAAAACAAGTTTTTAAGAACACTCTAATACCCACAAGCTCTTTTTATAACAAATTTTAAAAATTAGTCACATTTGGCTATGTGCCAAAAAATTTCATTTTTATAATTGATAAAAATGAACATTTTATTTTAACAAATATTAAAAAAAGTTAAATTCAAAAAATAATCACCACGTGTACAAATAAATAATCTTTTTTATGGTAAACATGAATTTGTTTTCAGTTACAGAACTGAAAAAAATTTTGTACTGTAATTTCTAAAACAAACTTTCATTATAACAAACAGATTTTCGGGTTCCTTGCAATTCGTTATAACGAGGTTCGACTGTAAATTTCGTAACTTAACACGTAATCACAATAAATCACTAAAATTTACCGGAATTTCACTCAAAATTGCGATAAATTGTTTACAAAACATTGTAAATGTAGAATTTGTAACAAAAAAAAAAAATGCATTAAAGTGTTAGAAATTACCATAATTCATTTCAAAATTGTGATAAATCGTAAAACAATTTTCAAAAAAAAACAACCAAAGAATCAGCTTTTGCATTTTAAAAGCTGTTAATCCCACTTACAACGGCACGCGGCTTAAAGCGAGGTAATACTGTACAACTAAATCCCAACTATTCTGCGTTACCTTCTACAGATCTACACCAATCCCTACAAAAATGTAAATCACACCATTGGCCCAATCCAGTTCATGATGATAATTGAAAAAATTAGTGCATTTTATAAAACTGCAATAAATAAAAATAAAAAACTTAAAAATTTCTAAAGATAAATTAAAAAAAAAAAAAGAATCAATCGTTTCTTTGGCGATGCAACATGAAAAATGGGCTCTTTTTTAAACAATAGACTGCAGTTTCCATTAACTGTAAGCTTTTGTTTCTCTTGTGCTGGAAAAGAAAAGCAACGACTTGTTTCCACTGCTCAAATAAACAAAGCAAATAGAAATCGAACTGAAACCGAGTTGAGCTCGCGACTCCCGTTAGTCGACCGTAGTTCAACTTTAAAAGCACCTAATAGGTAAAGGTTCGCTATTGCTGCACGTGGCACGCTGCACCAGATGGCGAAAGATTCTTTGCAGCGCCACCTGCTGCTTTAATTTACATTTTTTTAATCAATTTTTATTAAGCAATCGCGTTGCTGTAAATGAGTAAATTCAAATAATGCACCTGCGCCGATTCCAAAAAAACAAAGAAAAAACTCGTGCTCAGTCTACGGTCAAGACTCAACAATAGTTGTACTTTAAGATGGTTAAGAAAGTGCACCAGTGCCAGCAGCGGTCATTGAGTTCCGTCCTTTCAGTCCTGGCTCATTAGACACTCGCGCAAGAACTCGCTGCAGTTTTTGTCAACAATGGCATATCATCTAATTCGCACAAACCTTGTTAAAACAAAATTATATAAAGTCGAAAGTCGTGTCAACAACAACGACAAAATTGATCGATAGATGCAACAATGAAAAAGAAAGCGGCGAATCATTGTTGAAAGAAAGAATTATAAAAAGTGAAATTAACAATATAATGCATTGCTGTAATCAAATAATCCAGCAAACAAAGAGAATAATGCAACAACGAAAAAGAAAGTGGCGAACCATTGTTGAAAAAAATTGTAAAAAGAGAAATTTACAGTAATACATTGGTGCATTGTTGTAATCAAATAATGCAGCAAACAAAGAGAATAAAAGGCCAGACAGACGCGCAACAAACACTGTTGGATGAATAATGCAAGAAATGTTCACGTTGGTATTCACAGTCAAGTCAATCAAGCCGGCTAAGAGCTGACTTCATCCACTCTGGCTTCCAATACACAACGCACGAAGCAATTACATTGAGAATAATGTCCGTCTTCTGTGGCCTGTGGCCTGTGGGTCCCTTCCAAGAAATTTTCTTTTCCATTTTACAATACGGAACATGCTAATGTTCTTTACAAAGAGATTTCCTGAATAAAACATCCCGATAGAGACATAAATAAAGAAGTCATTAATGTACACTAAAATTGTACAATTAATCTAAATCTAAAAGGTTTTCCCTCCTGCATCGTTTATTTATTTATGTTTGCAATAAAAACGTAAACACTATTTCCTAGTGGCAATTTGCAATTACACTCCTAAGATTCTGTGGTCAAGAGAATTAACTCTCTCTTGGTTTTATGATTATGTAAAAGAGCCGGCATAATCAAAGTGAAATTAGAAACGACGAAGAAAAACAGGATACAAAATTCATTACTATTTCTGAATTTAGCGAGCATTTAAAAAAAATGATTTGTTAATTAGGTATGCACACTGTCCTAGGCATCCATTAAGTCCGCTGTTGCGGTCCTGGAATTCCGAGGTTTGTACATTACTGTGGCTTGGTGAGTGCGGGTCATAGAAAGCGAATGTTCTTGGAAGGAACTTTTAGAGGATCTTTTTTTAAAAACTAAACAAGTTTTTTAAAAACCAGGACATTTTAGGTTTTTGGAAATTTGCGCCATGTACGTTTACGTTATAAAAACCCCCGTTATGCCCACAACTATAGTGGAAAACTCATAAGTCTAACGGAGCTTACGCTATATCGAAAAATAGCGTAGCCAATCCAGTAATTTTTTTACTATTTACGTCACTTTGACTTCACTGACCAAAAATTGCGATTTGCAACTACCTCGTTCGCCGCCATTTTGAATTCTCCACTTCATTCGGAAGAGGAGTACATGTTACTATTTATCTCATTGTTTTCCTTTGGAAATCATTTCAATTGACGATAATAAAGTTGTGGCATTGTTTTGAATTAGTTAAAACAAAAATTGTAGCCATATTTGATATAAGAAACAGTTCCTAGTTTCGGAAATCACGTGACTTTGTAAGCTAAGTCGATTTTTATAACCGTAACGTGAAAGCGCAAGTGCAAACTGAACTTTTATATTTTTACGTTACAATATTTATAACGTAAAACTGACTATAATTTTAAGGAAAAAGTACATGGCGCAAACTGTGTTTTAACCAATGACAGTTACGCAAAACAAGAAGTATCTAAACACCCTAACAGTGCTGTTGTTATTTTACAACTCCATACCAGTTTCAACAACAGCGTTCTAGACATCAGATGGTCATATTGTATTCATTCTTGATTTTACCACCAGTTGGCTCGTTTATATTGTTGTTGTTTCCGTTGCATCCGATTGCTCACGCCATTCCTTGTTCGTTAAATTAATTTCCATGGCTATTTTTCTACCAATTGAGATCTAACTCTTGTTTCGTAGCGACCCCACGCGGGATTTCGTCCGAGACCAAATAAGAAACGAGGGTTAATTAAAATGCGCCAGTAAAAACAAGATGGTGGCGGCGGAGGTGGTGTTAAACACGTGTTCATCGTTGTAACGAGGTTAAAGCCAGAGGGAGGTGCGTTTGCGCACTTAATGACTGGTAGAAGGAACAGCTGGCGGAGTGCGCCTGCAGATTGTTATTAAATCTCACGCTTCCTTCATCCCGGCTGGCGCTCCCGTACCCGCTCCCGTCCCGCTCCACCCCGGCACTCGTTCGCTGCACTCCGTTATCAGTCGGATGACCCCGAGTGGAACCGAGAAAAATCTCATCGAGTGATTTGTTATACCGGGGTAATAAATTTGTTGCAATTCAATTGCCACACTCGTCTCGGCGGAAACAAACAAGTGCCTCTTTTTGAAGCCTCTCAAAGTGCATCACTCTTGCAGCTCCTTCTCAATTTCCTGCTGTTTATTTGTTTGTTCTCGCTATCGATTTTTCACATGGGTTAGGTTAAATAAACTTGATCCCTTCATCACCGATTCTGTTTTCATGCTGTCCGTACCTGTGTTTGACAAAACCTATTAATCCGTAGAAACCTCCGTATTCCACAATATGCCACAATTTGTGCGTACATTAATATCTCATCGCGAATTAATAGCCTAAGCGGTTGAGCAAACGTAGCTTATTCATTATGTATTTAGGCATTCAGTCGTTGAACCCCTGGTCAAGAATATTCGATGTTTTTACTGCTTGAAAAAAATTTGCAGAATGAGCCGCTAGAATACAAAGCAACAAAATCAACTCGAGGTTAATAATAATCACATACATTATATAGACACGAGACGAGTTAGAATCAAGCGCCATTTTAGCTCGAGCAACCAATGCGCGTGCGTTCATTCGGTAGTCACTTTTTTAAAAGAAAGGAAAGTAAAAGTGACTTCTAATATTTAAAAATAAACTTCGCGTTAGATAAACATTAACGAACAGCTATATTATACACTATGTGTATAATATACCGTATTTCTTTGATTTAAAGTCGCCCTCGATTACAAGTCGCGGCAAAATATCAACACTTGGAACACAAGTCGCCCTCGAATACAAACCGCGGCTAATATTCGAAAGCAAATTGTGTTTGTATTTTGCAGTTGAACTTGTAGGTTTTCTGCCTAAAAGTGGATTTCTTTATAGAGAGGTCGTATCGTTTATTTGACGGTCATTTATTCGCTGGCAAATCTAACCAAACCTCACTTAACCTAACCTCACCTCACCTAACCAAACCTCACTTAATCTAACCTAACCTCACCTAACCTAACCTAACGGGACCTAACCTAACCTAACCTAACCTTTACAAAAAAAGCTAACTTAATTCTAAACTGAGAAATCTCACGTCATCCACGAACGAGGTTGGAAAGAAGTATTCGTTCGCTCCATCGCATTCCACATCAGTTACAGTTAACGCGACTATCATCGAGCTGATTGCGCGCAAGAAATAAAGCAACAGCATTATGGCACTGTTGTTGTAAATTAATTGTACATTGTCATTGTCATCTGTTTGCTTTATCTTCGCAATATTAGGCCTAATCCAGTGAGAACTTGAATTACACGCTATTCACTCAAAAAGAATCTTCCGATTGTCACTGGTTGCCCGCTTTGCCAGTGTATTGATAAACTAAAGCAAATCAAAAGAAATGCTAGTAAATAAATTCAAACATGGCGGCCTAGCAACCATCATGCCTGGCTCAAACTGAATTAATTGAGAGTAGGAGCGTTCTAATTAAATTAACAACTTCTTGAGATTCTTCGCTGGAGCGCTCTAATATGATCAGCGCTGACTTTAATAAAATGAACAAGTTTTTTCGATCCTTATCTCACGCACGAGGAAGCCGGTAGTAATGTGTCCACTGACCAACTGCAATTCATGGATCCTTTCACTTTTTTTTTTTTTTTTTTTTTTTTTTTTTTTTTTTTTTTTTTTTTTTTACAAAGAAATCTTCTGCATGGAATGGTATGCGCAGTTTAAATTTAGCATCAAGATAGCAAGAGGCAAACCGTGGAAACTCACCCGATGTGAAAAGTGCAGGTTCCTTGGACTGATAAAATAAACAGCGCTTTCTTACATGGGAAATAGGTCCCCCTTCCAAATCTGATATTTGATGTATGGATTCTTTTCCTCTCCGTGGTTGGTTTAGAAAAGGCAAATCTTGTGAACTAAGCCCAGACGATGCGTGTTCAATTATAACAAAGTGATGTAAACTCAACTTGACAGAGTTCCCGAAGAATAAAGAAATAAATAAAGAATTTAAAATGCATTTGACACACTGCTGTATGATCACCAACGTCAATTATTGAATTCTTTTGAACCTAAATAACAATGTCACGCTATGTCACGCTATGTCTAAATGAAAAGGTTTGTTCTTGCGGTTAAGTGGCGGTTCACTGCACATGTGTTAGAAGTGCGAGCTTGGAGCCCCTCGAGATCGCCAATGACCTCGGACGTTGAATAAAGTTAATGTCGTATTTTTCAACTGCCATAAATGGTCTTATTGTACGCGGAATGCCGATTTAAAACGGTATCCTTTACTACGCGGCCGGAAAGCCAACCTGCGCAATTAGAACGCGGGTATCCATTTATGATCTAAAACAAACAATTTTTGCACAGTTTTGATGTAAAATAAACTATTTTTACAAAGTTTTGATGTAAAATGAACTATTTTTACAAAGTTTTGATGTAAAATAAATTATTTTTGCACCAAATAAATCAATTTTTGCACAGTTTTGATGTAAAATAAATTATTTTTGCACCAAATAAATCAATTTTTGCACAGTTTTGATGTAAAATAAACTATTTTTGCACCAAATAAATCAATTTTTGCACAGTTTTGATGTAAAATAAACTATTTTTGCACCAAATAAATCAATTTTTGGACAGTTTGATGTCAAATGAACTATTTTTGCACTAAATAAATTAATTTTTGTCTTAAAAGGCCTATTTTTCCACACGTATCAATTATTTCACTTAAAAACAGCACTTAAATACTTTAAAAAGCACTATTTCATCCAAATAAGTAAACAAAAAATAACATTTCAAACCAACCCATTTCTTTATTTTGTATTTTGCATGCGGGTCTCTATTATTGAACCAGTCTCCTTTAGTACGCGGAGGTAATCTCGATTTTGTAATTAGAACGCAGACGTTCTACGTAAAGAAAACATTTTTTTTCCCATTCTTAAATAAAATCTTCAGCAACTTTCACTTCACTACTTTAGGTGTCATAAAAAAATAGAGAGATCAACATCTAGTCTGCAAATGCCTTCAACAAATACAAACAAAGCCAATAGATGACACGATACAAAATTACCAAAAATGTATATAATAAAGCCGTCTTATTACCTAAGCAGAGAATATTTTCTTTACTAAAATGCATAATTTTAGGACATTGTTACAAACAATCACAATACACAGAACTCTTTACTGCGTGTTAAAACACCAATTTTACAATTTTTGGTGTAAATAGGCTAATTGTATCAACACATTTGGTGAATGGGCCTGATTAATTTATCCATCACATCCAGTAATCTTATTCTGAAACTAGTTCCAAGTTGTTTAGACTTACAGGAAGTTATGCGACATTATAACCAAGATGGTTGAACCCATGGAAAAAGGCAACAACGGCTGGTAACTAATTAGGTTTCTTTATTCGGCAAATTAAATATTCATTCATTCATTCTTTTTCAGATTTCCAAAACTTCCAAAATAACAATTTAAAGCATTTTACAAATAATGTAAAATTTCAAAGCAGTGTGTTGTAAATAATAATTAATACTGTAAAGAAATAAAATTATAAAAGAAAACTTGTATTATATAAATTTTATAAATTTTTTAACAATTGAGGAGATCACACTCTTGCGGTCTCCTCGTTAGTGCGATCATTGATTGTTTGGATGTGGCAAAATGCATAACATTTTAGACACCCGGCCCAGCGGTTGTCTTAATTCAGATATAATTTGAACACCATCTGCTAGATTAATGTATGTTCCATTCGCAGCATTTGTAATTCAAACTGCATGTGATATCCATTGGGAATTTTCTATCCACAGCCTTGTGGTCATTCCATTAAGGCCTTTCGACCTTTCAAGAAGAGAAAAAGCGTGAACTAGAAAAGGGTTGGCAGGAAATGGAACTGTGCTTGACATAATGAAAGCTATACTCCATGAAAATGAGCCCAAACTCCATTTATTGTTAAGGCTTTTGTCATTGAGAAATTTCATTAATTAGTAATTTGACAAGAAAAGCTGATTACATAGCATGATAGCCCAAAATCAGTCAACTTTCTAAATGAACCATTGGAAATCTAAGTCTAACAAATGACACTTGTGATTTATTACTGCCATAAAAGCATATTGAAATAAGGTTTAGGTTTTGCAACTTAACCATGTCTTCATCACACACAGCTTTATGGCAATGTAGAAATTTCAAAAATGAATGAAACATGAAATTCACAAGAGGGGTGAATGTCTTAAGCCCAATTCTCTTATGCAGCAAATACAGCTGCAGAATGGAAAATCTCATAGAAAACCAAATTTGCAACATTAAAGCCAGCGTGCTACATGCAAAATCACTCTTTAAAATCAAACAATTTGTTAAAGTGTCTTTAATAAAAATAAAATAAAATCTGGAGCCATCTTACTTATGCAAACCAATATAGATTTGTTATTATTAATGAGAGTTCAACTTCATTTCAACTGAATTTTTTATTTATTTCAATTTTTTTTTTTTTTTTTTTTTTTTTGAAAGACATATGAAAGCACGCCTAATTGAAATTTTAGTTTTTAATAATGAATGAAGCAAGAAGCTTAAAAGAAGAAGGAAAAAAAGCTTAAAAGCATAATACTGACAAAAAATAATCACAACAAATTATAAATTCATTCTCAAATAACAAAAAACAAAAGCTGTTGAAAAAATTTAAAACCTTAAATCATTGAAAAGTTGACTTTCCATTTTCGCAAATGAAAAATTCAGTTTGTTTAGATATACCCTTGTATGTACAGTAGCGCTCAAAAATATGTATGTAGCCCAGGGATGCACAGACTTGTTAAGACCAAGGGCCACATGGATTCACTGTGACTTATGGACAAGCCGCCAAAAAAACATGAGAGCTATCATACATATATTATTTTATTTATTTATATTTATCATATATTGTTACAAAAAAAGATAATAAACAATAAATAAAAAAGTTAATTTGATGCATGACATTGCATCGATTTAACAATTGTTTCAGTAGTTGGCTCAATTCTTGCAGTAACCCGATGCCACAGCTACTTTGTTGTGCGCATGTGCAAGTTTTAAAAATTACTTATTACACAGTTTGCGGCATGCACTTTTTCCGTAGTAATATGCTGAGCACGCCGAGTAATTGTCAAATAATTAGATCCGCACGAATCTTATCTGACAAACGGCTATGAACAGTTCGAATGGGATCAAAATGCCATTTGTATTTTGATTGTGAAAACCCACAACAGATGGCGCAAAGGACGAGCGTGCATTATCGAAATGGTGAATGCAGCCACCTACAGCCACCAATCCGAAGGCGAATGGGGTTTGTTACACGCTTCGAGATTGGTCAAACAAACGATGGCCGTTTTGTTACGCCGTTTTCACTGGTCGTCAAGGCACCAGGGAACATTATCGAAGCTAGTGGTAAATTCTCATTATAATTATACTTTGCTTTGTGTTGTAAATAGTGTAATAAAAAAATGTCAACTGTGTATTTGCAGTGCACTTTTCCGTTACAGTTATAAACACAGACTTACCCTATAAATTACACGTGACTATCCAAAAATGTATTCTAGTTTTCAAACAAACCAAACCAGTTGTTCACATTATTGAGCCATTATTTTGTCACTAAATTTTTATCATTTTGAGGATTTTTAATTGAATAAATGTAACAGAAAATAATTTAATTTTTCTATGATTATCAGCTTGCAGAAAAAATTCAAAAGTGTTAAACCTAATTGCTCGATCTCAAATGAAATCAATTGGGCAACCTCTTTGTGGTATTTAAAATCTATAAGATTGATCAATCTCCAGATCTTAATACTGCCAAAATCCAATAAAGTGTAAGTGTTAATTCATATTGATTTCCACTTAGGTGGCTATTGGATTTTTGGTGATCAATCTTACTCAATCATCACCAGTTGGGCAAATTTACCAAAAACACTTCTACATCTGTGTTTGCTGCCTTTCCTGGAAACAAGCAAAAAAAACCTTAAAGGTTTAGACCATTTTTCCTTTCATAGTGGTTCAGCTTATCCAATTTCAAACTTGTGTTTTTTTTTTTTTTTCTTCTGCTTTATCTTTCATGATCCTTTCTTTTCCCAAATTTTTTTTATTTATTTACTTTTCAAATTTTCATTTCAGATAAGACCATAATTCAAAAGCAGGCTATTTTCAAGAAAAATTTAATCTTGATAGTTTTTGGTACATAACAATAAAAAAAAATATTAGTCTTAAATACAGCTAAAAAATCTATAATGTCTATGTTTTGAACAATAAAATGCAGAGTTCAGCGCGATTGCCTCATAATTGAGCTATAAATAATAGGAATCTAATGGTAAAGAAAAAAAGTAAATGATGGCTGCTCTCGAGCAATCATTTTTGAATTATCTCACTCAGGACTGTGGAGAGTATTGGAATTAATTCAAATTTGTGTTCTCATCTTGCTCCTCTAAAAATTAAGTCATAATTAGGTGTAAAGTTGTCCCAGAGCATGGAAAGCAACACTTTTAAAGTGCACTTTAAAAATGTAATTAAGCATTTGTAAAATGCAGTTTTAATTTTGTATCTGTGAAATGCAGTTTTAATTTTGTATCTGTGAAATGCAGTTTTAATTTTGTATCTGTAAAATGCAATTTTAATTTTGCATCTGTAAAATGCAATTTTCGTCTGCAAAATGTAATTTTCATTTGTAAAATGCAATTTTCATTTGTATAATGCAATTTTCATTTGTAAAATGCAATTTTAATTTGTAAAATGCAATTTTCATTTGTAAAATGCAATTTTCATTTGTAAAATGCAATTTTCATATGTAAAATGCAATTTTCATTTGTAAAATTCAATTTTCATCTATAAAATCTAATTTTCATCTATGAAATCCAATTTTCATCTACAAAATCCAATTTTCATTTATAAAATCCAATTTTCACCTATAAAATCCAATTTTCATCTACAAAATCCAATTTTCACCTATAAAATCCAATTTTCATCTATAAAATCCAATTTTCATCCATAAAATGTAATTGTTTAATCTGTATAATGCAATTTTTTAATCTGTAAAATGCAATTTTTCAACTGTAAAATGCAATTTTTTAATCTGTAAAATGCAATTTTTCAACTGTAAAATGCAATTTTTCAACTGTAAAATGCAATTTTTCAACTGTAAAATGCAATTTTTCAACTGTAAAATGCAAT
>JAQFXT010002289.1:0-12762 GCA_034683725.1 Strigamia crassipes
CGGCTCGTTCATTTTGGCTCTCTACAAATATATACTATAAACGATGACATTCATTGCAGATGGGAAATCTACAATACGTTGCAATGAGAATTACATTACATTATTATTATTTGGATTTCCATTTTGTGTAATTTTGTGTAATTTCTTTCAATCGTGCGTTATTTTGCCAGTTGGGGAGCAAATAAACATTTGTTTTGATAATTTGGACAGTGTGGTCCGTAGGAAAATTAGCATTACGAGTAAGTCTCAAAATGAAGCCATTCTACAGCGAGCATCCGCGAACCCTAAAGGTATCTTACGAAAGTCTAGAAAGGACAACACCGAAGGTTCGCGACAATATGGCTTTTAAATTTTTTAACGTTAATTTCAGGTAGCGATTGGGGGCGGCAGAATATGCTATTGCACCGGATGGCAAAATTCCCACGGACGGGTTTGTTTCCAGGCATAACTATATCTTTTGGCTCATGGCAGATGACAATAAATGAAATAATAAAAAAGTACTATTTTGTATTCCTTCACAGACAAAATTGAAACACTAAAAAGGCTACCCAGAAATCAATACTATAAGATGCTAACCAACTTACTAACTCCTTAGCCCAGTAACGGGGCACTTGAATTTCCTCATCAATATTAAATAATAAAAAAAATAAAGTACTTACTCGATCATATTAATGGGATGTTTCGGGTTATTCGCCATGATAACTGGACCGTATAAAGCTGATACCAAAAGCAGCAACTGATTTTTTAGAAAAATTAAAATTAAATTAAATTAAATTATCACCAGTTACAGTTGTAAAGAAACAATTTGAAAAGGTGATTCCTGCTTTAAAAATCAAATTTAAATTACAGTAATCAATTTTCAAACGGTTTTCCAGATGAAATACCAAATGAAACTTAGAGACGTGAACGTAGAATTCCTGCACTTTTTTATCGGTGACATCTTTAGGATCGCGCCCACTAAATTCGTATTGTTTTTCTAAATAAAACCGCAGCCATTGCAGCTGAAACTCTTCGCTCGGCATCAACGTATAATCCGGCGGATCAGTACCACAAAATTTGCTGAAATGATGCGCAATTTCCGCAGCTAATGGATGATAATCCATGTTTTCGAAATCAACAAATGTAATTCTACCTGAAAAAACCAAAAATAAACTCAATTTTATTTGGCTAACCAAAATTCCAGTGGAGTTGTGAACGTAAACGCAAGCACTTCCAGTTCAAACTAATCCGCCATAACTCTCCAAAATTCCAGTGGAGTTGTGAACGTAAACATACGTTCAAACTAATCCACCACAACTCTCCACTATACTAGAATTGATACAATTTGTTGCGTTTACCTTTTTCTTTGTTGTAAATAATGTTTTCTCCTCTGGTATCAATGTGACACAAAACTGTTGGCGAATTTAATTCTTTACATTCCCTCATCAGCGGCTCCATCTCTGCTTGAACTTCGTCTTTGCTCATCAATTCACTTTTAAACCTTAAAAAAAAAATACAACTTATTCAGCAACTTCCTAAACCAACAAAAAACCAGCTGCAGTAATATGACAGCAAACACTTACTGTTTATTTAATTTTTCATCCGCAAACTCATTTGGATAAATTGCCCACATACTTTGTAGACCTTCCCATAGCCTCGCCTCTATTCCAATTTCCGGAATAACTGTATGAAACTTGGCCAAATCAGTTGCAATTAACCTTTATTTTAAAATTTAAAAAAAAAAAAAAAAACAAGAAAAATAAAATTCAATTTTCAATCTGAAACTACAAAATATTCTAAACTCCAGTACAATTGTGAACGGAACTTAAGTTTAAATTCAATCAAATCGAACAGGAAATGCCATACACAATTGCACTGGAATACGAAATAATGGTATTATTGTGTAAATATAAAAATACCTACTTCCAAATTGGGTCCTCTCTAATCCTCAAGTGATCTAACACTTCTCCCACAATAAATTCATAACAGAATCCATTTTTAAATTTTGCTAAAATATTTGGAGCACAACCCAACGGCTGCAGCATCTAAATAAAATCAAATAAAAATTTTAAAAAATTAAAAAAAACCAAAAATAACTTCACAAATTTCCTCGAAATAAACATTATCTACCCTGATATATTTCACTTCATCATCCCGATCGGTTATAAATTTACTCATAATAGCATTATGAATGCGAACCATCACGGCATCATTCTCATCCTTCCCGTAACACTTTATCATAGTATTCACGACACCTTTTGTCGAATCAATTGCTGACGTCTTCAAATAAATTAAAAATTAAAAAAACAAATAAAAACAAATGAATTAAAAACAAAATTACTTCAAACACAACGTCCTCTTTCGTCCAATCACGTCTTATTAATTCCAAAATCTTGTAAATCCCATCCCGAGCATTTTTCGGATCAATTTCAATCGCCACGTCCATATTTCGTCCGTTTAACAGCAAAAACTCCTATATCTCTTTTATCCTTTAGAAACCATCACGTGTTTATCCTTGACATAGTTTTCCTCGTTGATTGCTGGTTACAAATCATTAAATCAACGTAAACAAATTCAGCTGCCATCTTGCGACTGATAGCTCCACCAAAATATTACATAAACTCCATATTTTATTTCTGGTTTTCGCGATACAGTACAAAATAAAAAACGAACAATAAAATCGATTAATGTTTTCTAAAATAATATGAAATATGAAATAATAAATCAATCAATTATCGTTCTCACTAAAGAGTAGAAATACTCAACGCGTCCTTCAACATGAAATCTCTCAATGCCCACAATGCGTTCGCGACATTGCCATGGTTCCCCACTCCATTTCCCAACCAATGAACCGGAAGTCGACCCTTGTCACTCAGGGAAGTGTTTTCTTGAGTCGCTTTCAAATGAGTGTCCCAATTGCTAACGTGCGGATTATCAACGTCGAGACCTTCGATATAACTAAAAAAAAAAAAAAAAAAAAAAAAAAACAATAAATAAATCGAATTTAATAAATAATTATCGATTATACCGAATATAAGCTTCCGAATGTAAAAGTCTCTGTGTTTTCGGCGGTGGCAGTACAAATATGGGATCAGCTGGTTTCTGTCCAACCACAACTGGATTTGTTGCGGGTGTAAGCGCGCGATTGGCTCCCGGTGAAGCCAGCATCGTGGTGTTACGAGATGGGACAAAATTCCTTTTTCAGTAGAAGAAAAACAAGAAAATTTTATAAGAAACTTTTGAAAAAAAAATGCAAATATTTTCAATGTATACTTGGTTTTGTCCACTTGACTCGCACTTTTCCCCGCAGATTTGATGTGCACGTCCTTGCAATGGCGCACCAATCGCTGGATATTCGGAAACGGAGGTATGTTTTTCTTTAATCTCGAACACCCTTGCCATAAACACTGAAATTCGCCTTCTGTTGGATAAATTAATTGATTTAGTGAAAAAATAAATTAATTTTTAATTTTTTTTTTTTTTTTTACTTTCTCCGGCTTCGTTTTCTTTTCCCTGCAAATGCTGATATGATCTGTGGACGTGTCCGCTCGCTTCTTGTATCAAATGTTCCACAAAATCCTGATGATCCTCGAACTGATAATCGCAATTATCCCAATTACACTCGTAGATTGCATCTCCCGATGCTGGAGAATTGGGCAAATTCTCCACTGCAACTTCTTTAGCTGCCGACTCCTCGTTCATTTTCTGAGCCCGTTCTTCGTACTCGCTTTTTGTCGCTGGTGGCAGATTTCTCCACTAAAAAAAAAAAAAAAAAAAAAAATTATCAATTTAATTTAAATTTAAATTTAAAATCAATAAAAAAAAATAATTTCGCTTACTTCAGTGCCCACAATCCGACTGATTTCTCCGAACGACGAGTCCGGATTCTGGGCAATGAATGATTTACGCACTTCACTTGCAAACAGAATATAACCGGTGACCAAACGGCGTAACGGTTTCTATAATAAACAAAAAATAAATTTAAAAAATAAAAAAAATAAAAATTCGTAATCCGATTGCACCTTCTTAAGAGAAGTGGAGCTTGTTGCGTTCTGCGGCTGCGTTGGCGTGTCATTCGAACCTACGGATGGAGCTTGACCATCGTTTGAATCCTCCATCTCCATGTCTGATAGAACTTTGGGCAACAATGGAGATGGTTCCTAGAGAAAAATTAAAAATTTACAAAGTTTAATATTTACAAAATTATTGGAAATAATAAAAGAATGGAATGCGGGGAGGAAGAGATGAGAAATGGCAGTTACTCACTGATAAAGTTGATAATTTGGATCGGATGTAATGAGTGTGAAAGGCTCCACTAAGTTCAGTCTGCAAGGCAAACATCATGCAAATTTTAAAGAGTCATGCAATACAATATAGGACGCGTGCAAATTTACTAGACAAAATGAAAAATTCGTGCGGGGAATGCAGATATTTAAAAAAAACGGGGAATTTAATTCACCTTAGGTAAATTAATCGGTTTCCTAAAATTATAAATTTCGTCTGGAATCACACGTGGCGAATACACGTATTTCTGCGAAATAAAAATTTATTTAGTTTGATTTTAATTAAATAAAATACATTTTTTCTTACCTTTAAGCCTTTCATTAATTTGCGCACTTGACGCTCGACTTCCATGTACCGTGAATCGCACACGTAAATATCATTTTCGGGTATTTCTGTACATCGCCCTGCAAAATTATCATAAAATTTGTTGATTTTTTTTGTAAATTTGTAATTTTTTTTTTTTTTTTTGTTTTTTTTACATGTCATGTAATCCTTTGGTTCCATAACGGCGCACCGGCCAGTGATGGAGAGCAAAGGATTTGAATCTTCAATCGAACTGAGGAAAACTTCTTGCTTGTAGAAGAGTCGTGTTGGCGAATGAGGAATTTCATGCGGAAAAACGAACCACGGCCCGTGGAAATATCCGGACGAAGGATCACTTAAAATAAAAAAAATAAAAATTTATTTCATTTCATTTAAGTTGATTTTCATCGATTTTTGTTTGATTTTAATTCATGTTTATCAAAATTTCATTGATTTTAATTGATATCCAACAACTTTCATAGATTTTTCATCAATTTCCACCGATTTTTCATTGATTTCCATCAATTTCCATCAATTTTCATCGATTTCCATCAATTTTTTTATATATTAATTTCCATTGATTTTCATTAATTATTATCACCTTTTCTCAACCCAAATCTTATCAACCCTGGCAATAAGCTGCTTTCCATTTTCAGATCTGACGTAAACACAATCACCTAAAAAATAAATAAATAAATTAGTCAAACTAAATTTTAATACAAAAAATTAATAAAATGACTTTTCATACCCAATTTAAAACAACCACTCGGAATGTTGTACTGTTCGTAATAAATACACGTGTCGTCGCCATTAATCGCTTCAATTTCCACATTCTATCCAAAAAATAAATAAAAAATTAAATAAATAAAAACTTAAACTCACAAAAATCAATTGATAGAACCGAATGTCTACCGGTCTAGTCTTTTCAACCATTTTGCAGTCAAGTTCGTCCAAATCTGAATTCTCCTCTTTGACCTGTCCAGCCTTCTCTTTAAACACGGATGGAACTCGAACAGGGGTCAGCGGCTCATCGCGAGTTATCAGTTTAACCGGATGATTCGGCATCACTGGCCAAATCTTTAAAAAAAATTAAATTTAAAAAAAATTAAAATTTCTTCATTAAATTCCAACAAAAACAGAAAAACACAAAAACTCAAAAACTCACTTTGATTTTCTTAAATGCCTTCGCTTTGGCCGAGTAGCGCGACTCGCACACGAAAACGTCCTTATCTTCGAATCCCTAACGGAAAAATCCAAAAAAATTAAATCAAATTCCTATTAAAAAAAGAAGAGATTTTTCCCTACTTCCGGTTTCATTTTGAAATAATCCTTGACAAACATGACGTAACATTTGCCCAGCACTTGACTCATCAGTGTGGAGTTGTAATTATCGCTCTTGAAGACCTCTTTCTCGAGGAACTTGCGATTAGCCAAATGAAACGTCTCGTTAGGCCGGTAGAACCAGCAGCCGTAGATCCACTGTTCGCCCTGCTCGTCTTTCCACAGCTTGTCGATGTGGATCACGTGTGGTTCGAGTCCCTTTTCGCGAGGTTCTATGTAGACGAATTCCCCGAGCCGGTAGATCTGTTCGCCGAAGCTCACGCTGTCCGAGTTGCGTTGACTCGCGCGCTCCTTCTCCTTGTCGAATTTCTCGCTTTCCTCTTCGGTCGATTCCCGCTCCTTGGGCAGTTTTTCGCGTCGCACGCGTTCCACGTTAATCTGTAAATCCCTTTCCGTGTAGTTCAGAGCCGGTGATTGAAGAATTTGCCCGTTTTTGCACAGATCATCGCGGCATTTGATCAAATACGACTGTAACTCGACGGAATCTTCGAATACCTAACAAAATTAGAATTAGAAATTGTGTTGTTGCACTTTGTTTTTTTTTTACTTGGGAGTCCGTTCTGGACAAGCGTCTTGCTTTATCGAACACATCAAACATATCTTCTTGAAAGCGATCTAGTCGTCGATAACGTCCCTTGTCTAAATTTCTTTTAATGCAATCCAAAGATAGCATCCTAAGAGAAAAAGAAACAAAATATTTAAACACAAACAAAAAAAAAATCGACAAATATTTTTCCAATTTCGACAAAGTTTTGACCAATTACGACTAATTTCACAAAATTTTGACCAATTACGACAAAATTTCACAAAATTTCGACTAATTTTTACATTATTTGATCAATTTTGACCAATTTTCACAACATTTTGGTTAATTTTTACATTATTTTGACCAATTTCACAACATTTCGACCAATTGTCACAACATTTTGTCCAATTTCGACAAATTTTCATAACATTTTGTCCAATTTCAACAAACTTTCACAAAATTTCAGAAAATTTTGTCCAATTTCAACAAATTTTCACAAATTGTGTCCAATTTCGACAAAATTCTAGTCCGTTTCTCTTCTGTCAGATACTCAAATACCCAAATTTTCAAATTTTTAAAATTATTTCTTCAACGTACTTTTCCTCATCCAATGTCTCTGTACTCTCAGACAGCTCCACCAGGGAGTCACTGTAGCACCGACCCTCTTCGTCCTATTCAAAAAACCATCCAGTTAATTGAAATCAATCGCCAGAAAACATTTCTTTTACTTTGACCTGGTGATTGTACACCGAGATGAACAGACTCGTGAGCATCTCCTGGACCATGGCTGCCATATCCGGCACCCCTTCGTCACTCTCGCTCAACTCGACTTTAGTTTGCAATGCAATTCGTTGCAATGTGAGAGCATCCTAAAAAAAAAAAAAAAACACGTCAAAAAAACGTCAAAAAAGTGCAAAATTCTAACGTTTTCAGTGACACAAAATTTACTTTATAAATTTGAGAATCAGGTTCATTGTATTTGCACGCATTATCAAACATGAGAACAAAATCGGAAACCAGTTCCTCCAAACTTTCGTATTGATTTGTCTGTAATTTCGATTGGATTTTCTGCATGTCGATGGGTTTCTTGATAACTTCGTAGTAGTCAGGATAATCCTTGAAAGCCAAAAAAAAGTAAGAAGCAAATTACTTCTTCATCGTTCGATCGTTTTTAAACTCACTGTCTTCGAGGGCAACTTCATGAAAATCAGCGAACATTTCCTATTCTTATTATCCGTGTAATCTTTTATGGTGTCAAACAATAACTTCATTTTCTGATGCAGTTGTGGTGACAATTTGCGTCTGCAAAAAAATACAATTTTAATCATTTCGACCGTTTTGTACGTCGAAAACTCACTTTCTGCCTGGACTCTTGCCCTTTTGGACGTCCAATTCCTTAATTTTCACCATCAACACGTGCTCTAATGTATCGGCATCCCTATAAATTAATGATTCTTCCTCATTGTACTGTCTGCAATTGCTAAACATCAGTTTAAAGTCGTTCACTAGTGCCTCTTCGGTCACATACTGCAAAGAAAAATTCAATTTTACTCATTTTTAAACGCTTTTTCTTAATTTTCTCTTACTTTATCATTCCTGATATTTATGTCGATTGTTTTCATATCGATAGGATCGTTTATCACGTGATAATAATCGGGATAATCTTTTCTCGATGGTTTTTCCATGAACATGGTTATTAATGGCCGGCCACTTTCATCCTGAAACGAATAAATTGTTAGTGCGTAAATGATTAGAGATTAGCGATGACGTACGTTGAAATCCACGAGTGTTTTGTATAAAAGACGCATTTTTTTCTTCAATTGACAGTCTGGCTCGACACTACGACGACTAGATCTGCGTTTATCTTCGGTAGCACAGACAATTTTTTTGCTGTTTTTACGCCGGGACGTTCGGTCTTCGAACGAATCGGAATCGCTCTCGTACTCCTTCTCCAAGTTTACTAATTCTTTCGCTTTGTTATGCATCACTTTCTGAAGTTTGACTGCATCCTGCATTTAAACAAATTAATTTTTCAAGTAAAAATTGTTTTTTCCCCAATGATAATCAATTTCTATCGGTGAAAATTGATTTCTATCGGTGAAAATTGATTTCTATCGATAAAAATTGATTTCTATCGATGAAAATTGATTTCTATCGATAAAAATTTATTTCTTTCGAGTGAATATAAATTTCTTTCGAGTGAAAATAAATTTTTTTCGAATAGAAATTGATTTTTTCGACAGAAACTAATTTATTTCGAGTGAAAATTAATTGTTTCAAGTAAAAATTAATTTTTTTGGGAGTGAAAATTGATTTCTATTGACGAAAATTAATCTTATTTGGTAAAAATTAATTCATTTCAAGTGAAATTTTTTCAAAGTAAAAATCAATTTTTTGTCCAAGTGAAAACCAATTTTTTCCAAGTGAAAATCATTTTTTTTCCAAGTGACAATCATTTTTTTTTCCAATTAAAAATCTATTTTTTTTCCAAATGAAAATCAATTTTTTCCAAGTGATTCAGTTTTTACTACGTAAAAATTAATTTTTTCCAAGTGAAAACCAATTTTTTCAAGTAAAAACGTAAAATTCAATTTTAAAAAAAAACACCTTATAAATTCGTGAATCAGCTCTATTGTAATGTTTGGCATTTTCAAACATGAGATTCAAATCATCCATAACTTCATTCACAGTCGAATATTGCCCACCCTAAAATAAAATAAAATAAAATAAAAAACAAACACTATTAATCCCAAAAATAAAAAACAAATAAAACAAACTCACTTTAATCTTCGATCTGATATTACAAAGAGAAATCGGATTTCTTATTTCCTTGTAATAATCTGGATATGCTCTAAAAAAAAAAAAAACCAAAAAAAAAAAAAAAAAAAAATTATTAAAACAAAATCAATAAAAAAAAAAAAAAAAAATTCCCAATTCACCTTCTAGAGGGCAATCTTAAAAACGGTTCCGACAAAACATAAGCCTGCGCGTTCTGAAAAGTCCTAATCGACTCGTACAAAAGCCATCGAGGATTATCAGTATCTTCAGGATCAATCGTATCTTCATCCTCCTCTTCCTCCTCCTCCTCCATCGACTCCTCAGCCTCCGAATCGTACTGCAACGCCGCTGTAATCGACGACAAACTCTGATTCCCCGCCAACCGCTTCGCCCTGATCCTCTCGCTCGTCTTCGCCGGTATCATCCTCCCGCTCTGCTCCAACTCGGTCTTCTTATTCGCAATAACTCTCCGCAACGACATCGCATCCTAAACAAAAATAAAACAAAAAAAAAAAAAAAAAAAAAAAAAGAAATTAAATTATTTACAAATTTTTTTAAATTTATTTTAAATTATTTTTTGGCGACCATTTCGGTGAAATTATTGCAAAAAATTCCCACCCATTTTCAGGTGGTCGTGTTGTGAGCAGCTCACCTTATACACTTGGGAGCCGGGCTCGTGTAATCTTTTAGCATTTTCAACTATGAGCGTCAGGTCTCTTTCGAGGGAATCTAAGCAGTTGTACTGCTTGTTTTGAATCTTGCTCGCTACCATCTTCAGATCCATCGGTTCGGTGATCACGCTATAGTATCTCGGGTACCGCTACAAGGGATGATTAAATGACACGGGACCCAGGGTAATTCATTTTGTTTCATTTGACTTTTATAGTGGGAAATTAAAAGGACCCTTTTAATTTCTATTTTACCGACCCGTCGCGAGGGAAGCAACTGAAATGAGCTGCTCACAATCGACCCGTCAATGTCACAAGCCGTCATCACGGCCGAAAAGAGCTCCTCGAGTGCGTTCGTAAGCAACGATGTCTTGGGAGACCCCCCTTTCTTTCTGTCTATTAACTGAAAAAAAAAATGGGTCAATCAATCTAGTAAATAATGCGAGAAAAAGTCGGAATTTGGGTTTTGTCGGCCCCGGTTTGGGTTTTTTTTTCCCTTTTCGGTTTTCATTTTTTAAATTTTTCAAGGTTTTTCAAGGTTTTTCAAGGTTTTAAATAAATAAAAATTTGATATTTTTATTGATTTTTGTTTTTTTTCTTACTTCTCCTTTGTCTACGTCGGATTCGGGCGTTTTGTCCAGTTCGGGGGTGGCACGTTTCGAGCTGTTTTTTGAGTTTTCTTCCAAGAGTTGGTTTTTGGTGTCGATGTATAAATCCCATAGCTGACTAGCATCTTTGTATTCTTGACTTGTTTTCTGGTTTTAAATAAAAAAAAAAACACGTAAATGCCGAGATTTTAAAAACGATTTTAACGTTTTTAACCCCACAAATGCACTTTTTGATGTTTTTTTAACGATTTTATCGACTTTAGCCCCAAAAATGCATTTTTTAATCTTTTTTAAACGAGTTTATCGATTTTAAAACCAATAATGCGTTTTTTAAAGTATTTTTTAATTATTTATAAAACCGATAATGACCTCGAAAACGAATTTTTGTGTTTCGTTTTTACATTTTTTTACCCTTTCAACCATTAAATCGCATTTTTTTGAGTTAAATATTGAATTTTTAAAAAGTTTAAACATTTTTAACTTATTTTTAAATTTTAGAGCAAAAAAATGTTATTTATTTCAATGTTCTCATCCGAAACGTGTTAAATAAGTGTCCGTTACTTTGTAGTAAGTCTTGGCATTGTTTATGATCAACTCGATATCGTAAGTCATGTGATCAACATCGTCGTATTCATCGGTTTTGATTTTCTGCTGCACTCTCAACAAGTCGATCGGATGCGTGACCACGTCGTAATAATCGGCCGAATTCCTAAAAAATAATCAAAACAAAACCTGTTTAAGCCTCCTTATCATATCAATGTAAACAAACTCGAGATAAGATTTCAAACCTTCGCTTGGGAGCACGTATGAAGGCTTCGCACAAAACACGTCCATCTTCGGTTCGTTCGTACCGGATTGCGTCGTACAATTCTTGGCAAATTTGAGACTAAATGTTAAAATAAAAATTATTTAAAACAAATTTTTTTATTTTTTTAAATTTATTGATTTTTACCGGATCGTATTGGATAAATCGGCGTCGCCTTCTGACTGGTTCGTCGTCTTTACTTTCCTCCGTTTGTGTTCTCTTCCGTTTCGGCATGTTCGATCTGCGCCAGTTGGGGTGAAATGCTCACATGAAATCCAACTCATTGAATTTACAATAACGGCAAAGATAACACAAAACAATCGCCGCGGCCATTTTGTTGATAGAGACAAGGAGCAGCGCCGGGGAAGACGACCGAACGGATAGCCACGCCCCCACTCGGCACAAAGAATGGCTACGGTTTGTCCGGCTCCGAGTTTGAAAATTGTTTTTAATCAACGAAAATTGGATAGTTTATGGGATTATAATCAGTTGTTGTTGGAATGAAAATTAGATTGTTTTTTTTTACAATCTAGAAATTGATAGCCGCCATTACTGTACGCGGTCTCCCTCTAGTGTCAAAACTTGGTAAACTGAGAATCCAGAATGGTGTTCACTGTTTATCTTGCTTTAACACAAACGACAGAACAAGAACATAATGTGAGTCAGACGTCACAAAGTCAAGATTTAGCGGGTGAAGGTGACAATTGGAAACTATCGACGGACCAACGTCGAATCGAGGAAAAAGATGCCATTATCCAGAGAAGAAGTAGTTCAGCTAATGGAAATAAGTCTTCAGTTCTTTCTTTGTCTTTCATCCAGTTTCTGTAAATATTCATTTAACGTTCATTTTGATCTCAGTTTATCATTTCATCTTAACTTTAAGAAATAAGAACTTTCTGTAAACAACCGAGTGAAATTGTGTCTGGATTATTCCAGGCGAATAAATTATTGTTATTTTAAGTTAAGTAAGAATAGTCTTTATTTAGATAATTAAGTCTCTTTTAGAGAAAGTCTAAAAGAGAGATCGTTACAAATTTTATAGCAAGACACTATTCATTACACGTGAAAATGACATAATTAGTACAATTTCCAAAATATAGTGTCCGAATGTCAATATTTTTTTTACACTTGCCATTGTATGATGTTATTATTACTGTACTTAATCCATCACATTTCCTCCTTACAATACACCGTTTGCGGCAGATACTTTTCCGTTATAAAAACCCCCGTTATGTCTATAATTATAGCGGAAAACTCATAAGTTTACGGGGGCTTACACTATTCCAGCGAAAAATAACGTGAAGAGCGTCCTTAATGTCATTAAAATCACTTTATTAATTATCAAAAGAAGGTACGCATTGAGATAGATGTTTTTTATACGGCCAATTAGTACTGTGAGTGTTTGGCTACGGTCACCACGTGGTCAAGGGGACGGCCACGTGATGCTGAACGCAACACACACTTAAATTA
>JAQFXT010002290.1:0-12761 GCA_034683725.1 Strigamia crassipes
TTTTGGTCTTGTGAACAAAACCCCCTGAAGCGGTATTTCTAATGAAATAGCCCAACCCAGGTCGACATCGTCACAATATTAACATGGAATCAAGTGCTAAATATAATTTTAGTATATTTTTATATACAGTTTGTGCATTGAGTTTTGTCAATAATTAATAGCATCTTAATTTTAGTATTCTGTACAATAAAATTAATTCTGATATTTAAAACAAAAATTAAAATTAAAAAAAATAATTTTTCTCTCACTTTTGGATGTAGAAAATCGAATTTTATCAGTTTTTAATTCGAAAATTCGGATTTTCACTCTTTATTTGAAAATTCGACTTTTGTGACACTTGATTTATTTATTTTTACAAATTTTTGATCCAAAATTTGACAATTTGGCAATTTAGTTTCACTTTTCAATGTGATATTTTGATGAAATAATCCATTTTAAATGCTAAATGCTGTTTTTAACTGAAATAATTGTCACTTTTTGGAAAAGTTAGCACTTAAAGGCATAAATAGATTTATTTGATCGAAAAAAATCATCATAAATTCATTTTTTTGCATCAAAGAGTGGTAAAGAACGAATAAAATGTCTGAAAATCCATTTTATTGCTTCAATAAGTGAAAAATTATTACAAATCTAATTAGTTCCAGCAAAAAGTGATAAAAAAGCATTTCGATACAGCCAAAAAATGAACAAAATGTCACCACTAAGATGTAAAATTTGTGAGTAGAAATTGTTCAAAGTTTTTATTGTTGTTGTTACCTTAAAACTATTGCAAAGAATGAGTTGCTAGGGGTTTCTTGTTGTGTTGTTATTGAGAATGGCGGATGCGATTCAGGGATGCGATTCAGGGAGCCAGTATTAATAGGATTGAGCTGCTTTGATCAACATAATTATTTTTTTTAGAGCGTGCAGATCGAGGCGGTGCTCCAGGCAAAAAAATTGTGGATACTTGTAATAGAGCAAGACGAGCCAGTCAAGGCCAGGAACCAAGCAGCGTGGGAGCGGTGGCGGAAAATGAATAGTCAAGCACACGAGATCATCGTGGTCACATTGTCTACAGAGCAAGTGGGCATAGACGTAGGCTTTTGGAATTGTAAACAGCTATGAAACAATTTAGCAAGATTACATGAGAGGTCACAAAAAGATCATCAGGTTGATATAATGACAAGTGTTAAGATGGGTAAAAATGAGGAGATTAAGCTGAATTTAAACCGTGTTAAACCGTGCAACTATGGTCACAGGAAACTTGGGCTAGACGGATTGGCTGTTAGATTCCGGGGCAACGGCCCATATGGCGTCGTGCAAAGAATGGCTAGAAGAATTTGTTGCCGAAAAAGGTGACATCCAACTAGCAGAGGAGACAGCAACCGCAAAATTGTAAAGGTTAGGTAAAGTGAGCTTGATAAGCAGGTTGAACAGGGAAAGTGTGGACGTAGTAATGTCAGAAGTTCTGCGTGTGCCAAAATTGCGAGGCAATTTGGTATCAGTTTGGCAGCTGACAAAGAAAGGATTAAAGATTGTGTTTGATTAAAACGAAGCACAAATGATCAGTAAAGAAAATGTCATTATTGCCAGAGCAGAGAGAAAAAATAAAATGTACATACTTTGAGCAGAAGGAGTCAGGGCAGCGAGCGCAATACCTATGTATCGTGGGTGTGTTGGATGAAATTATAGAGTCAACGTGAATATGCGGACAAAATACTGAAAAAGCACAAAGCCGAAGATAGCAAGGCGGTAAGAACACCGCTTGTGCCGGGGCAGGATCTAGACGAATGCAAGGAGTCTCAGGATATCAAAAAATGTTAGGAAGCATGCTAGGCATGCGACCAGATTTGTCACATGCTGTAAGCAAATTGTCGTCATATACTTGTAATTCTCGGCCAACAGAAATGCATCTAAAAGCACTCAAACGAGTGTTGAAATACATAAAAGGGACAAAAGATTTCCTGTTTTCGTCGCATCGCTGAACAATTGACGCGCGATTTTGATAGTACATGCACCAAGTACTATTTTGATTCGCACTTTTGATCACAGCCAATCCAGTGAGACCAAGTCTCACCTGATTGGCTGTTATCGAAATCACAGACATTGTACTGATTTCCACAAAATAATGGCTGGAAAATAGTCAGATGTAGTAGTTAAAAAACTGTTAGACGAAATAAAAGTTTTTCCTTTCTGCAAATTCAGGAAGAGATGGTAATAAAAAAATTAATGAAGTACTTGCTAAATAGAACACGCTTAATATGCTAAAAAAATTTCAGAAAGTTTTTTAAAAAATTAATGGAACAGTGCCCGGAACGAGCAAAATTGATGCCGTCGCGATCGCCTCGAAGACGGCATCAAAATTGAGAAAATTGCGTCGAAATGGACGTTTCATGTTTCGACGCAATTTTCTCAATTTCGATGCCGTCTTTGAGGCAATCGCGACGGCATCGATTTTGCTCGTTCCGGGCATCGAGTTTTGAATATCAATGGTGTTCCAAAAATCACCATGTGATGTTTTAATTTCTCATTTTGCGTCACAATTTCTCACTTTGCGATTTGCAATTCACACCGCATCGCGCCTGGTGTGTCATGCCTCGCAAAACAGCAAAGCGATTCGCCTAGCGACGCAATCGCTTTTGGCCCAACGCGCCGCACCGCGCCTGGTGTGTCTCCAGCATTAAGGAGTTACAGTGGCTACAAGGATTGTTAGGAGAATTGCAAGTAGAGAAGCATCAACACGGACTAAAAATGTTTTGCAACAATCAGTCGACGATCCGTGTGATGGGTAAACATGCTGAGCATAGTCGAACCAAGCATATACTGAGAAAGTACATGTTTGCGAAAGAGGAAATGGACCTATGAAACATTACAATCAGTTATATTCCAACCAAAGAGATGCTGACAGATCCCATGACTAAGGCGATACCAAAAGAGGCATTGCAAAAGTTTTCAGCTGAAATTCGACTGAATGCAACGTAGAAAATAAATTATGAACTAAAGGGGGACTTTGTGGGTAAAAATTATTCAAAGTATTTATTGTTGTTGTTATGTTAAAACTATTGTAAAGAAAGAATTGCTAGGGGGTTTTTCTGTTATTGAACTCGCAGCCATGAGTAAAGGAAGTTATGTTTATGTTCAAAGGGCCTGGTTTTATTCGGACTAGTACATGCCACTGACCGAAATCCGTCACAAAATTTAGCCCACACGATCATTGCGCTCGTGGCAAAAGAAGAAACTAGGAAACAGAAACGAAGTAAAAAATGGCAGCTTTGTGCAGTCACCTGTCTTTTCTACCATGATCTGTTTCCATCTTCCATGTAAACTTACGAATATTTTTCTTCATTTCCAACATTAAAAATTGAATTTGGTGTAAAAAACTCTAAAAAATATAAGAAATAACTTGAATATTTATTATCTAACTGCCGTTTGTTTGGATATAAAATTTTCCCAACTCTTTTACCTCCGTGAAAACCATTTTGCGGTGATGATAAAGATATAAATCTTTCCACTGTGTGGTGTGGCATTGATTCAATAATCCCTCGTGCAATCAGACCCCCTGAAACAGAAACAACAATAATTTTGACCATTCATTAAATTTTTAAAAATATATGGTGACCCAGAGAGATCTGATGATTATGTAAATTTCACTTTAACTAATTAAAAATTTTATTTGGAATTAAAGCTATTATACAGAGCAGTGTTTCCCAAACTGTAGGCCGTGTAAGCTCCGTTGGACTTATGAGTTTTCCATTATAGTTATAGGCATAACGGGGTTTTTATAACGTAAAAATACATGGCGCAAACTGTGTATTATTGTTAATGAATTATAGAACTATGGTTTGACTTGGGGAGCCGTGGAAAAATCTTGAAGCATTAAGTGAGCCGTAAACTGGAAAAGTTTCGGAACCACTGATACAGAGATTTGATTACGATTTCTAATTGTGGAAATTGGTATAACGCAGATGCCCACCCAGCTAGCAAAAAACACGTTGGCCCACCAAAGGGCCATCGTTGTTATTACGGTCTTTATTATCGAGCCAATGTAGGCAAATGGTGTAGGCCCACGATCTGGTTTGGCCATTGGTTTGCAGAGGCCCAATGTTGGCAAACCATTGGCTCATTGTTAGTCTCCTAAATCAGGCAGTTGTAGGCTACCATTATGCAACCGATAATAGATTGATCGGCAAAAATAACCATGCCCTTACAGAGGGCTGCTGCAAACAGGTCCAAGATAATCCAGTCCAACGTTCACGAAAGTAGCCGACGGTGTTACACGTTCAGCAGGCAAATCTCTAACAGGGGGGACTTTTTGAGGCAATCTACTCAACCGACATATTATCCAATAAAGATCCCTGGTCCGATAAAGCGTTTCACTAATGTCTTCGTGCAGATAAAGCGTTTCACTAATGTCTTCGTGCAGCAGTTTTTCGTGGATATCTCGAATTATAAGATGCGTTGTCCAACAATCGGGTGAAGAATTAGCGGATATTTTTCCAAAAAAGATAATGGTGGCGCATGCGAGTCTCATAGGCAACCGCAATTACTGTATAATGATTTTAGTTCCAAATACAATTTTTAATTAGTTATGGTATAATTACATTTACAAAATCATCAGGTCTCTCTGAGTCACCCTGGATATACCTTGAGAATATCCAATGAGATTGATTGGGCCAGGGTTATTTCGCATAAAATCTTGAAGCGAGTCATAAAATCCTGAAACTTGACGCCACATCGGAAGAAAACTCTCAACTCCGAACCATAACTCGAAAACGTCGACTACCGAATTTGGCGTTGTCTATAATGGGGTCATATCGTTTATTCGACGGTCATTTATTCGACAGTCATTTATTTGCTGGTAAATCTAACCAAACTTCACCTAAGCTAACCTAACATGTCCTAACCTAACCTAACCAAACCTTATCTAACCTTACCTAACCTAAACTAAACCCATATGACCAAAATACAATTCATTCCTGGCAAATAAATGGCTGGCGAATAAATGGCCGGCGAATAAATGGCCGGCGAATAAATGGCCGGCGAATAAATGGCCGTCGAATAAATGAACGGACACTGTCTATAATATGTAGAATCGTTTTGCGCGCTCTGGTGACAATTTTGTGCACTACGTGGTAGCCAACAAGTAAACTGCGTATTAGTTGTGCTGCTTTTGGGTGTCACAAAATTTATTTACCGGTTTCTGTTTATTTATTAAACGATCGAATCAAAAACTGCATTCAAAATGCACTAGCGCAACGTGTTTGTTGCCTACCACAGTCTGTGCATGCGCAAAAAGACCCAAATGAAATTACCTTGATCTGAGTTAGCATTGGCATTATAATGCTAACCCAAGCCAACTTAGTTGACTAGCGTATTAGCTTATTGCCTCGCCACAAACGCGGAGCCTAGCAATTTGTGGATTAATTTATGTAATAAAAAAAAAAAATGACATCACAAAATCTCAAATTTACATGGCAAAAGTGATATCATATGACGTCATATCAGTATTTTCATTGGCAGCCATTTTGTCTAGCGTATGCGTAAACATTTTATGTGACCATAATTGTAGGTATAAATACTACCCACAATGCTCCATGATATATCATTGTATCTACTTACTGAAGTTGCAATTTCATTCTTCAAAAATTCCATTCGATCAGAAAGATTAAACATAATGCCGTGAATAATTGCAGTGGGTCTGTATACTGAAGTACAACAGTTTAGCCATAATGTGATAATTGTTATCTGAAATATAACGTTCATTTTCCAGTTTGTTTTCGAATGAAGATTCAGCGTGTGTGTGTGCGAACACAACTCGGAAGTCCTTATAACTTGTGTTAATGTGTAAATGAATACTTTTGGCTCGTTGCGCATTCCCACATCCTCCGGTTCTTTTTTGTACTTATTGAATATATTTATCTATCGCGTAGAAAATCAATTTTTGTGGCTGTTGTCATGGCGACTTTTCACCAAAAAGCAAATCCCTTTTCGAGATATTGTAAACAAAAGAAATTGTTTTGTAAATACTATACATTTTTATTCATTTACTTGAAATACTCCGAAGGTTCGATAGGTGGTAATTGTCAATGCACGAGGTTGTCTCCTTGTGTGTGAATATGGGCCCACGCAAAGTGGGGCCCAAGGCCGAAATCAAGGCCCCAAAAATGTTAGATTTAACTAAAAGAAAAAATAAGTGGGAGGGGGGGGGAAGCATGGAAAATTGGGGGCCCATGGCCGAAACCAAGGCCCCAAAATCTTAAGTTTAAAAAAAGTAAAAGAATAAGGGGGCCCGCGTAAGGCTAATCGGAAAACTCGTGTATGAGATCATAAAGATTTCAGGTTTTCAGTAAAATTTCTCAGGATTTTAGAGGGATTTGTCAGGATTTCAGAGGGATTTCTCAGGATTTCAGAAGGATTTCTCAGGATTTTAGAGGGATTTCTCAGGATTTCAGAGGGATTTCTCAGGATTTTAAAGGGATTTTTCAGGATTTTAGAGGGATTTCTCAGAATTTCAGAGGGATTTCTCAGGATTTCAGAAAGATTTGTCAGGATTTCAGAGGGATTTCTCAGGATTTTAGAGGGATTTGTCAGGATTTCAAAGAGATTTCTCAGGATTTCAGAGGGATTTCTCAGGATTTCAGAGGGATTTTTTAGAATTTCAGAGGAATTTCTCAAAATTTCAGGTCGATTTCTTAAAAGATTTTGAACAATTTTATGGATTTTCAGGATTACAAGGATTTTGAGGATTTTGTGGATTTCAGCAATTTGTGAAATTTCGAAAATTTACTAAAGACTACAGGAATTTATCGAGGATTTAAAAAATTCGGGATTCTAGGCAAATTTCTTTAAAAAAAATTTTTTTGATTTTGCTACAATTTCCAAGACAATTTGCAAGATTTCATGGATTTCAACAATTTCTAAGATTTTATAGATTTCAACAATTTCTAAGATTTCTAGGATTTCTGGTATTTCATGAATTTTCACATGCATTATGCAATTTTTAGTTTTAGCATAGACATAGAAATTCAACGGATAGTGTGGGTAGTAGTCACAATTTTACCACCGGTCTGTTGCGCATATCGGTATGAGCATGCGCGCCAAACCACCGCCATGTTGAGTTAACACGCTCGAACAATGTGCTCAGCCTTGCGTCCTGGATTCTCTCCAGAACTCACCTCATATGATATTCAAAAACCTAAAAGCATACTACAATTTGTAGAAAACATCAAATTTAATGTCAGCACGTTTAAGATCTCCCAAGAATGGATAGGAATGATCTGCCAAGTAAATACTGTGTTTAGTCATTTTGTTTTTTATTTATTTATTTTAATTCCATGTCTGTTAGAAAATCAAAGTGAATAAACAAGGTAAAGAAGAGAGGAGGTTATGGTCATCAAGATTCGTTTTCCTTGCCAATTTTCCATCAATTTCACGAACATTAGTAGGTAAGTGGCGGCACCTAGTGTCGTGTTTGTAAATAATTTATGAGGTAGGTTATGAAAAGTAAATAAATTGTCACAATATGACTTTGAATTATTATTTTTGGTTGTGAATCTTTGAGATATAAAAATATTTTAAACAGAAAAAATAAAAGAATTGTCAAAATATAGTTTTCCTTATTAAAATTTAATTAAAATTAAAATGTTTGGAATTGTTTTTTAAACAACACAATTTTTTTTTTTTTGCAGAACCCATGAGACATTTTGCATGGCCCAAATTTTGATTTTTGAACGCGGTTACGTATACCGTACCGCCTCGTTTTAACGCCGGATTCAAACAAGCGCCGGGACTCGTTTAAACGCCGGATGGACAGCGGCAATTTATTCTGTAAACGCCGACCTCGAATAAATGCCAAGTAAACGTACGAGTGATGTTCTTAACACACCGCAAACGTAACGTCCAGTCGGAAAAATGTATTTATGCATAAAAAATGCATAAAAATTGCATAAAAAATTAAAACTAACAATTATTTTTTAAAAATTCTTTATTTTAATTATTTTTTGGTTAACCGCCGGCCCTGAATAGACGCCGGGGGTCGCGCTAAAAAAAAACAATAAACTTTTAGGCGTTTATTCGAGGCGGTACAATATGGTACGGTACGGTACGGTACGGTACGTTTAAGGTGCGCATACAGCCTCATAAACGAACCATTTTTGCACGTTTTTGATCTAATACAGTTGAACCTTGTTATAATGAGTTGCAAGGGACCCAAAAATCTGTTTGTTATAACGAAAGTTGGTTATAAGAAATTACAGTTTTGTAACTGAAAACAAATTCATGTTTATCATAAAAAACATTATTTATTTATACACGTGGTGATTTTTGTTTGGATTTAACTTTTTAGAGTATTTTTTAAAATAAAATGTTCATTTTCATCAATTTAAAAAATGAAATTTTTCTGGCACAGCATGTAAACGAGCGAGTCATGTGATTAATTTTCAAAATTCGTTATAAAAAAGGCTTGTGGGTATTAGAGAGTTCTTAAAAACTTGTTCTTTATAACGAATAATTCGTAATATCAAATTTTTTTAACATGGTGTTCTATGGGAAATCAACCAAGTTTCGTTATAACAAAAATTTGTTATATCGCTGTTCGTTGTAACGAAGTTCAACTGTACCAGTGAATTATGCCAATTTTTTTATTTTATTGAAACAGCATTTCAAATTGACCCGATTTTGTATATTGAATTTTGTACGTGGGGTAATCTCGATTTTGCAGTTAGAACACCTTCGTTCAATGAGAGCATTTACGGTATTGCTATTGCGACTCACCAGTTTAAGAAAAGCTGCTCTGACTAATTTCACCTCGATGAAGATAACATTATTTTCTTCCTGTTCCGCAAGAATGTAATCAGAGTGTGAAGTAACAACAGTGGTGTTTTTCTTCCTGTTTTTAAAAGCTGTGTACTATTTCTAAATAACAGGTTTAAATTACATTAACTAGATTTATTAGATGTAGTTTGGAAATTTAGATTTAGAGCTTTAACAAATGGAAAAATTGCAATTCAGTCCTCATCAGATTTGATTAAAAATAATAGAAAGTGCATTTAGTCATCTGAATACTAATTGCATGCTAAGAAAAAACATTGCATTGCTAACATAAGTTATTAAACTGGTTTTGCAAGTTTAATTAAATGAAGCATTGAGAAAAAATAAAGTTTTATGTGAAGGACAATACCTTATTGAATAGTTTTTAGCAATTAAAGTTGTATACAATATTGGAGGCTTCAATGTGACCTCTGTGGTCAAATTGAAGGTTAAGTATTGTTACGTGTGCGTGGGGATGAGTTCGCACTCGTGAACAGTTAAAACAGACGGAGCTGGATTTCTATGGAAATATAATAATTTGTAGTTTTGCAAGAATAGGAGTTAGTGAAAAATTTACAGAGCACCAAACATTCACTTTGAATAAATTAATTAATTAGTTTAACTAATAAAAATTGAAAAATTACATCACAACTGATGATGTTGTTGTGGGATTTCATGAAATCTAGTTTTGGAATTTTAGGATTTCCTATTGATCATAAAATTAATTATTTTTTACGGTTTCAAATTCAATTGTACGATTTTGAATTTGTGAGATTTCAAGATTCTGAAAATAGTCACATGTGATGCAGAAAATTCTGTTTACAATTCAATTCACAAATAAAACGAAGAATTTAAAAATTAGGTACAAAAACAACATTCTCACACATACAAGTTTCACTGAGCACTCTGAAGTTGTTTGTTTGTTTGTCTAGCTATTTATGAATACATAAATGTTTCGGCAAACTGTCAATTATATGGAATGGCCACTTGGGTCGAGCATGGCAGCTTCCATTGTGTTTTGCGTTTGACGAGTGTTAAAATCACAAACACTAGCTGCATTCAAAAAGTCTTGTTTTAATCGTTTTAGATGTTTGTGTTGTGACCGCGTTGCGGACACTGGACGAACCGGTGACTTGCCTTGAGGCAATGTCTACCAGGTGGAGTTGCCAACTAGAAGTGGTGTCCTGACCACTAAGGACAAGGCAGAATCAGAAGTAGATTCTACAGGGTCTTCTTCAAGGACCCCAAGAGGCAAGGACAGCACTTTTTGCACGATTGGCAATGTGATAGGTCGCATGTCCCATCACGTCCACCGGACGTGCAAACAGTTCTGTGCTTGCAACACGGACGTGACCTAGACGGTCTTTGAAGCCTGGTTTTCTACTGGCGATGACTAGAATAAACTCGGTGCCCATGTGGTTTTTGCTGGTTTTTGTGGGCTGTGTCATGGCAACAAGTCACAGGTTAGGAATAGCACTTACTAGAGACTAATCCCTAGACAACACATGAATAAAGGCCACTTTACAAATATAGTTTCTAGTTGTGTCTTCTTTCTATTTAAGTGAATAGGCATTTATTGCCACACTGGTGTCCCCACATCACGTGGTAACAGTCGCCTATCACAGAGTTTTTGTTTTGTGATGTTAAAAAGTACAAAAACAAAAACACAAACATCTAAACCACTTAAAGACGATTTTTTGAATGCAGGTACTAACTTTTGCATTTTTCCTGTTTTGCCCATGATTGGTAGAATGATTTAAATCATGCGACAAATCCAAAGTGCAAAATTAATGAAACTCCTTAATGTTTATCAATTAAATCAGTTTACTTTTTGTGTTTGTTGCTGTGATGGATTGAAGTGACCTGCAACAATTGATATTATGAATTTTTTATTAACATTATTTTGTGACTTAGTTAAACATAAGCAGTGCGGGAAAGTCAAGGGGTAGCTTTTTAATGTTGTGACCAATATCGGCCACTGGCAATCGAGTCCCGATTATCATGTCGTCCAATGACCGTTGATGACGTCATACGTCATCAACCAATAGCACGGCACTTTCGACATGGTGTTCAGGGCCCCTATAAGGGACGAACTTCCGGTCCCAAGAGAGTCTTCTACTAACCAACTCCACGATAGGATCTTGGTTAAGAGGCGCTCCTTGTCACCATGGTGCGGTTTAGGGAACTGACCGGTACGTCGTTTCCAGTACCGTGAATCGTCACATGGCTCAGGCAATCGAATACAATGACCACGCTGCTTATAGGGTTACCAAACCCTGTGGTCAGCGGTCAGCCAAGGATGGTTAATGGCAAACATCAACCATGCAGTAGGAAAAGGCATTGAAGAGAGTGTCCCTAGACAACTAAATAAAGGCTAAATGCAAACAATACAGTTTCTTGGTGTCAGTTCTTAGTATGTGTCGTGCTTCCGGCGAAGCCCTGTTCTCCCTGGTTAAGGTGGTCGTCTGTCCACTCTCACAACATTTTCTTTGTGTCTCTAGTTTTTTTTCTCACAACTTACTTTTCTTTTACATGCTTCGTGATGCAATGCAAAATTTTTTTTTGTCATTTGTGAGCTTTCCTGCACTACTTAAATAAAAAACACATTAATCCATTTTTCTTACAGTAGCGGATAAACACTATGCAGCTGTTTATGTAAAAGTTGGCATTTTAAAGACAAAAATTGTTCATTTTTAAACAATTTTGAACATTTGATCTGGTCAGCTTTGTAATTGTTACTTCCTGGTGTGAACATTGTGTGAAGCTTATGCCACCATTTAGTGCTGCTTCAGATATTAGGATTCAAGTTCTTTACCAGCATGGCATCATCAGGTCACTTGGGGATAATAAAAAAAACACACACTTAACTGCCTATCAGTTTTGACTTGGAAGCTCTTTTGAGTAAAATTGCAGCTATTAGTGTATACTCATTTCAATAGAATACAATACTCCATGCACTTGACCTAAATAGGAATCCTGACAAATAGAAGAGGCCTTAAAAACATTGCTATTGAGACGAGGCCATAAAAGCATCTTTTTTTAACACATCTTACAAGTTCAGCAGTGCAAAATTTATGAGAATTTCGAGGGTTAACAACTCGATAAACAAGGGCAAACAACTATTAGTTGATAGTTTGCTTGCTGGCAAAGTTTTTCACATATAAATAACACTCAAATAACAAATTTCAGCATTGTTTATGTGTATTTGTATGAGTTTTGTGATATATATAGGCCATAATTGCTATAAGAAGAAAATAAGTTGAAAGGAATCAAATTCAGTGATTAAAAGAAAGAAAAAAAAAATTAAGTTTGATGGTTTATACTCTAACAAGCAATAAGAGAGGGCACAAGAAACATGATAACCTAATCTTGATGCTTCAGCTAATAACCCTTTGACCGTGACCGATAATTTCTTGTGTAATTTTTTAAATTTTTTTATTCTTTTATTCAATGCTAATATACTTTAAGTAAGCATTAATACATGTGGGGTGGTGTAATTTATGAAAAAAACATGAATCATGATTCAGCAGTATATGAAATTTATTTTTGAATTTTTTTTTATCATGTTGATGATGTTCTGACAAGTGGTTTGTGCTAGTTTTCACTGGTTTTTCAGCATCTTATGTTTTTTTTTTTTTTTATTATTTTTATTTTTTTATAGATTGATGTGTGCTCAGTATGTGTCAAGATTATTTCTCCCCCTTTACAAATTTTGTGTAAATTTGGATCATGTAGTTTGACCTTTGGTTAACCTCTACCATGGGAAATAATTAGGTAATTAGGTAATTACGTTTAAAGCATAAAATGCACATTAGTTGTTACAAATTACATTTGTCATACAGTTTGATTCATTTCCAAAGATTCCATAGGATTTCATAAGATTTCACAAAATTCCACAAGATTCCATAGGATTTCATAAGATTTCACAAAATTCCACAAGATTCCATAGGATTTCATAAGATTTCACAAAATTC
>JAQFXT010002291.1:0-12745 GCA_034683725.1 Strigamia crassipes
TCTAAGCAGCATTTGCATTCTATTTCTGTCTGCATTATTACACAGTTAGCACAATTACACCTAAAAATGTTTGCATGTCAATTATTTGTTCAGTTTTATCCCAAAATATATTTAAAAAATTATTTCCATACCAATTTGTATTTTCCAGCCTAGAATTTTCTACTTCCATGTCACTGTCTGCCTCAGTGCTTTCAGAATCGTGATTATATTCAGGTTCAAATTGATATGGATGAATTTCATCAAAATCTGATTTCTTTGGTACATAAATACACTCTGTTTCACTTAAATCCTCACTAGAATTTTCACTCTCTTCAAAACCCATGTACAAATCGTAATCATCATTGTTTTCCATGTTAACACCGCCAAGAATAAACCACCGAGTCGAAACAATTGGTAGAAATGCAACTCAACCGTACATGAGCGTGTGCGCCACGGTGCTAGGATGACGTCACTTCCTTGTTTGGCTGTTTTTCAAGCAAGGCAGTGAAGCGCAACGGGTAATCTTGTAATATTGTTGAAACTGATATAGTTATCAAATTTTTGATTAAAAATTTGATAACTACGTATTAAATTACATCAGTTTAAGTAATATTATATTTTTCATGTCGCAATTCCTTTAATTGTTGTCGAGATTTTATATTTTTATACTCGGGAGCTTAAAATCCAACTCTCTACCTCCTCGTGGTAGCTCCTGGACCACTGGGCGATCGTTCCAGTGGACTAAAAGAGAGCTCTGGTCGTCCCACCCAAAATGGCTGATCTTCTCCATCCTTTGTTTGGACTTCAATTTGATTTTTTTTTTCTAACTTTTATTTTCCTTCAATTTTCTATACGTTTTCTCAATGTTTAAATTTGATATTTAGTATTATGTTTAGTGAAATAAGACATTTCTTTCCAATCCAATTTTATTTTATTGTCAAATTGATTTCTCTTTGTTTTAAAAGAAACATTCTATGTTAGTTTGTCAAGTGATTTTGCCAATTGTTCTGGTATTGTAAGACTACATTCAAATGAATGTAGCATTTACCAGCTCGCACATTGTGTGCAGTATTGGTACTGTAAGACTGCATTCCAATCTATGAGTGTAGCATTTACCAGCTCTCGCATTGTGTGTGCAGTATTGGTACTGTAAGACTGCATTCCAATCGATTAGTGTTGCATTAACCAAACACCACCTTATTGAAAATGCTCTTGCTGAACTCGGGTGTTCTAATTGCAAGATCGAAATTATTCCCATGAACAATATACAAAATCACGTCGGTTGGAAATGCTGTTTTAAAGAAAAAAGTTAGCATTTTTTGTTATTAGATCAAAAACGGTGTATATATATATATATATACCGTAAATGGATTTGGATATGTATCGTGTATGGTGCATATCCTATACCTGCAATCAATGATTATTTGTATGTATCGGAAGTGTTGGTACTATGAGACTGCATTCCAATATGAGTGCAGCATTTACCTGTAATTAAATTATTTTGATGCTATTACGATGAGGCATTTAGACATTGCTGGTATAGGGAATACCAAGCAGTGCTGGATGCTGATCACTAATGGAAAGAACTGATAAAGAACAAGTTTCATATTGGTTTATGGTCTTTATTTAACAGTTGACTAGGAGTTAGTTCTAATCAGCATCTTTCCAACTTAAAATGTGTTGCCACATCCTAACCCATGTTAATCGACGATCACGTGGCTAACAAGAACCATGTGGGCACCAAAGACTGTCACCGTTTGTGCCAGGCGTTACCTGGACTTCTAAGACCATCTCAGGCAGGTTACGTCGACCCTCCATTAGGATGTGGTTGGCAACAGGACTGACCATGCTGTCAGTCATGGAAAGACTGATTTCTTGTGGTCCTGTAGACCCTGTAGAAGTCGCTTCTTTTTTCCATCCTGTGGCCAGTGATCAGTTGACAACTTCCAGCCAGCAATGCCCTGTTGGTGGGTGTTGCTTAGGGCGACCATTGGTGTTGTTATAGCAGAAAGAATGCGAAATCTCCATTAAAGAAGATGTAGAAGCGTTGGAGAAATCTAAAAAAGGCCATCTACAAGCGCGACTGGTCTAAAATAAAAAAACGATTTGCACTTGTCGAGCGTCAATTCGGTTCTTAGATTCTGCATCAGGCATTTAAAACTGTCCCTAGCGCTGACTTTGCGGCGACCCAGATCGTCTGTTCACGGTACGCAATAAAAGTTAAAGTTTGAATCTCAGCGATCTGAAGAGTAGCTGTTGGAATGCTTCCGCTGGGTCTTGGGATTTGTTTTTGTGGAAAAATCAGGTTAGGCCTGAAAATAGGTGTCTAGGGAATTTTCTATAAAAACCCGAAAAATAACTACTCGAGACAAAAGCAGTTATACTTACAAAAGTTTATTGAACGTGGAAAATACATTGTGAATTAATACTAAATTTTATTAATTGAATTAAATAAATAATGGCTAAAATAGTTGAAATGAAGGAATTTGTCGTTTTTAGGGTTGCATGCACGTGGACAAAGAATCTCTGCTTGTGCAGAGATCCGTGCAGAATCCGGTATGTGATGCATACCGGGCCGACTGCGACGCGAAGCCCGCAATTGTCATGAGGACCATGTTCTCTGTGGTAACGGGGAAATTTCGTTTTGTGCTCTTGATAAGTGCAAATTTTGCTGCCGCGTATTCGGCAAGCGTCTCCCCTTTCTGCTGCACCCGTGCGGACATCTTGGCTGTCCACTCTGGCCAGGACTCGTTGCTGTCCAAAAAGCGCGTTATTGATGTGGTCCAAACGCCCCAATCACAAATCACAAACACGAAGAATCACAAAATTACCAAATCTGATTCGGATTCTCGAAATCTGGCTCAAAGTTACGAGACTTGGTTCGAGATTACAGTCCTGGTTCAAGGTCACAGTGCCTGGTCTGGAGTTACAAGACCTGACTCGAAATCACAAGTTTGCCTCAGAGTACAAAGTTTGTCTCGAATCTACTTCAGTTATTTAAATGTTCGGATGTGAGTATTTCCTACCGTATGTCGGGGCGTGCGTGCGGTCGCGTGAACGTTGGTGGTGCGTGGTCGCAAACGTCAGTGGTGCGTGTGGTGTAAACGTAGCGGTAACGTATTTACCGTAGTCGTGGTGAGTTTTTCCCTTGCTAGGTTCGAATTGTCGACTGCGCCATGTAACGCGGAACAAACGAGGCGAGTGTGTAGAAGGTTTTAAGACAACTGCCTTTATTCATCGGATCTTTTACAAACATTTATTTCAGGGGCCATGTGGCCACTTTCAGGGACCGTGGTCAGTGTGGCGCCGGTCCCTGGGTAGTCATGGGGGCCATCTGGTCACATGCGCGAAACCTAAAACAAAAGGCAACTGCAAATAAAAGTAAAGAGTGGGATATTTGGATTAGACCAGACTGGTATTTTCTCTTTGTAAATAAAGCAGAATGTGCGATCAGCGAGACTCAAACTGCGATACTTCTATGCAAGCGGTACTATGGAATACCTGGCGAAGGAGATTTGCCTTGATCCGTCACTGTTCTACTCACACTTCGGTTGAAATCTTGATGAACCGCAAAACTGTCTTCCGTCAGTGGATATGACAGGTGTTGGCTGGCGTCCGAGTTAGCAAACTGACCCAGTTCACTAACTTATTCAACGTCATCAGTTGGGACAAGATATATCTCCTTGGAGATGTGAGTCCTTGGTCGTCAACAGTATCACAGTTGGAACTTGCAGGTTGATGTGAAGCCACGACGAGGTGTGAATTGGTTGAAAACAGAAAAAAGACTGAATTCAAATTGAATTGAATATCACCTAAAATGAGTGAGATGCATGTATTTTGATGAATATTTGCCTAGCATCTGTGCATTGCTAAGGCAACTGCCACCAATAGTAGCAAAAAACCTAGTGTTTACTCACACAGATTGCATCTGAAATTTTGGGGTTTCTTCTTCATTTTTTACTTCAATGTATCTTGTAGGAGTTACCGTTTTTGTTTTTAATGTTCTGAATTACTGATCTGTGATTTGTTCTTAGGTAATCACGTGTCTTCTGACTTTAGGAGGCGAATTGAAATGTGTCCATGAAGCAGCCAAAGACACCGCCGTGAGTACAGACCGTGTCGTAGTACATGCCGACTTGCAACCCATACAGGAGAAAAAACATTCATCTGCCACTTGTGCAGCTATTCCTGTATACAAGGCGCGAGTTTAAAAATACATATAGCAACCCACACTGGGGAAAAGCCATTCAAGTGTCATTTGTGTGATTATTCCTGTATCAGAAGTAGGCATTTAAAAATACACATTGCAATTCACACAGGCAAAAAAACCATTCAAGTGTCATTTATGCAATTATTTCTGACTTGAAAGTGAGGGATTATGAAGGCATGTTGCAACCCATACAGGAGAAAAACCATGCAAATGTCATTTGTGTGATTATTCCTGCATCACAAGTAGGAGTTTGAAAAACCATATTGCAACCCATACAGGAGAAAAATTATTCGAATGCCATGTGTGTAGTTATTCCTGTGTCAGAAGTAGGGCAATCTTGAGTGCGTTGATCTATGACGTCGAAAATAGGCGTGGAAAGCCGGTCAGCATTTACGTCTACAGATAACCAAGAAACTGTAGGCGCGAAAGTCTTAATAGCGTCCCAGTTTTCAAGCACTATCTGATGGATGTGTTGGTTAATACAGATACCAGTAAAGTGTGTGTAGTAATCCATTAAATTATTTCACGTAGCGCAATCATTAGCTAACAAAGAAGGTAGCGAAAGCGGAATAGAGACAACATCACAGAGTAATCCTTTATGATCCAAAGCCCAACGACAGAATTTAATAAAATTAGTAAGGTCTTTAGAAGCAAAAACACGAACTACATTTATCAGATTATCCTGACTATGTTTCACCATAGCATCCTACTCTTCATCAGTCATGGATTTGTAGATAATTTCTCGAGAACACTTCTTAGCCAAATAGTTAGCAACATTTTTTTCATCTTTAACCTTTGGAGACTTTGAATTGAGGCAACTTGAATTCTAGCTTCAGATGTTTTAACTTGCATTTCATCCAGCTTCTCACGCACATAGAAGACAGATTAAAACAGTTTGTCACAAACCTGAGTTTTGCGCGTGCGCAGTTAGGCAAAACTCAAATATTTTATTTATTTCTAAGCTCGCGGATGCTGATTCAGTTTATCTCACTGAATCAGACTTATACGCATCTAAACTCAATCTTTAATCAAACAATTAGGTGAAACAGAAATGACGCCAAGTTTAATGAAAGAAGAAAACAATTATTTATTAGAGCCAATGGCTAATTTGAGGGCTGAAACATCTGTACACATTTTTACCATGAAAATGAATAAGTAACTGAATAAATGAAATCTTAAAATAAACTAAACTCCTAAAACTAAAAACTATGTGATTCTAAACTCATCTCTTTAAATGCTTTTGTTTCATTTCTCTTTTATGAAAGAAAATAAAGAAAGACAAATATATTTTTTGAATTTTTTTTGTAAATTTTATTTAAAAAAAAAATTTTGGATTTGTAGTTTTGGACTTGTAGTTGTAAAACTAAAGCATTAAGACTAGCGTTATGATTACAGCACAGGAACCACAGCTTTCAATTTGTTGCACAACAACTGCAGTTTTGACTTTTAGTTTTAAAACTAAAGACTCTAGTGTTATGATTGCAGCGCAGGAACTATAGCTTTAAACCGGTTTAACAGCTTTAAACTTTACCTCCCTTGTCTTAGCTAAATCATATACATTAGGGGGTTTTAAATATCAGATGGTTTGAAGGTAAAATTAGTTGTTAGTAGGCCTGTGCGATATTGCGATATCGAATTTTAAATATCGCAACTAAATATAGCATATGAATGTTGCTTGCGATATATCGCAATTTGCGATAAATTGCGATATATCGCTTTTTCTGTGCAATATAGTGAATACGAATGCCACATCGCATTCATATTCACTAGAAAAAAATATTGCACAGGCCTAGTTGTTAGGGATGTGATGTACGAGAATAGGATCGGTATTCCTCCTAGAAATACCAATAGTAAGATGTAATGGAATCAGGGGGTTTGGTAAATGAGTGTAATAATTAGGGATAAAATAATTGTTTGCATGATAATTGTGGTAGTAATTGAGATAGGGTGTGATATAAATAGGGCTCTTATTGCAGATGTTATTAGAATGGCTATAAGAAGGGGTCCTAAAATTTTTAGTTTGGTGCTTTTTGGTTGGAAACCAAATATACTATTATATTAGAGTAGTTATGATCCTCATCAGTATAATTCATACGGGAGAAAAACCCTTTAAATGCCAGAAGTGTTCAAGTGCGTTTGTAACAAAAGCAGAATTGACCATGCACTTGCGAATTCACTCTGGCGACAAAACATTCAAGTGTCATTTCTGTGATTATTCCTGTATCACAAGTGGGCACTTAAAAAGACATATTGCAACCCACACAGTCGAAAAACCATTCACGTGTCATTTGTGTGATTATTCCTGCAATAAAAGTGTGAGTTTTAAAAGGCATGTTGCAATCCATACAGGGGAAAAGCCATTCAAGTGTCATTTGTGTGATTATTCCTGCATTGATAGTGGGAGTTTGAAAAATCATGTTGCAATCCATACAAGAAAAAACCATTCGAATGCCATTTGCATGAATATTCCTTCATTCAAAGTGAGTTTTTGAAAACTCATATTGCAACCCATATAGGAGAAGAACCATTCAAGTGCCATCTTTGTGCTTATTCCTGTACTCAAAGTGAGAGTTTGAAAAAGCATGTTGCAACCCATACAGGGGAAAAGCTATTCAAGTATCATTTGTGCAATTATTCTTGCAACTAAAGTAGTAATTTAAACAAGCATCTAAGAACTCATACTAGGGAAAAACTATTTTAATGTCACCTTTGTTCTTATTCCTAATTCAATGTGGCCATTTAAAAAATCATTTAATGAAACATACCGGAGAAATGCCATTTGCTTGCCATTTATTCAATTATTCTTCTATCTTGTCGGGTAATCTGACTAGACATCTGACTAACAAATTTATCATTTTTGATGAAAAACAAAGAAATTTTCCTTGTTTTTAATGAAAATCGATCAAATTTTGCTGATATTAGCGGTCACTGAAATTTTGGTTCATTTTTTTCTCCACAAAATCAATTCTAGATTTGAAATTCCATAATAAAATGCCATATTTTGAACACATGGTTCCCAAAATTTATACTCGTAAGGTGGAAGCACCTAACTAGGCTGCGATTGCAGTACTGTGGTTGCGATATGGAACAAACCAGAGCTTGCAGGTTTTAGTAACACATTGCAATCTCAGGTTTTCTCGTTACTAGCCAAGTTTTTACCATGCATTTTAAATGTTGGGAAGATCGTTTGGCGTTTGTCTTTTAATCAAAATTGAAGTAAGATAAGATGTTACTGAAGTTGCTATTCGTAAACATGATTTTTATTTTATTTTTTGTACAGTTGTCTGATCTAAAAGTTTCGAAAGTTTTCCAACTATAGCGTCGTAGTCATTTCACCGGCTGATAATACACATTGTCGCAAGCGGTTAGTTTACGCATTTGCGCAGTGTAGTAACTTCTCGCTTGCGGATGCTTTTTTTTCTGTTTATTGCACAGCTTTTTTCCTGTGTGTGTTGCAACATGCTTTTTGAAACTCCCACTTTGAGTACAGGTCGCTGGTCAGATGAGGTCAAGCAAACAGTTGCCAGCCTCAGAGCTTCCAGAAGTTTAGCCTGCAAAAGCACCCTGCCAATGCACCTACATTTGGGATTTTTTTAGAGAAAAGATTAATAAAAGTGAAAGTTTTTTACAAGTGTGATCAAAAGATCAGGTGGAGATAAAGGTTTTTCTCGGGGTATGCCTGTATCCGCTAGTCCTGGGACAAGATTTGCAGCAGAAGAACTGTGGCAAATGAAAAAAACAGAAAAATAAAGAAAGGCACAGGCTGGATTTACTCAATGTACCATGAGTTAGCCACCTGGTTGTGTGTGTTTCCACACACCTTTTGAGCATGTCACCAGGGATTTCCCAGGTCGCTGGTTGCTCTCCCATCTTCCAAGTCGTTTGGCGTTTGTCTTTTAATCAAAATTCAAGTAAGATATGATGTTACTGAAGTTGCTATTCGTAAACATGATTTTTATTTTATTTTTTGTACAGTTGTCTGATCTAAAATTTTTGAAAGTTTTTCAAGTATCTGGACTACAGCGCCGTAGTCATTTCACCGGCTGAAAATATATACGGTCGCAAGCGGTTAATTTATGCGTTTGCGCAGTGTAGTAAATTCTCGCTTGCGGATGCTTTTTTTCCTGGTTATTGCACAGGAAAAAGTCTTATACTTTTTTAACAACTCCAGATTCCACTTTTCTTTTATTAAGTATTAATGTATGTCAAAAATTTATTCAATGAAATTTTCTAAATGATACATCAAATGTCAAATTCTCACGTTATATCTCAAAACCTCACTTCCAAACACTAACTTGCATAATAAACTTCTAAATTAACCTCAAAATCTTAAAATGTGTCTCCAAAAAAAATTTTTAAATTGTATCAAAGTTTCCAAAATCAATCTCTTTAAAACTAGAGAAACTAAATTATTATCTACGAAAATCCGTAGTGCCGATCCACTCTGGTATTAGATTTTTTAAACCACTTTGCCTAACAAAGGGGATGGACTTTGAGCATTTGAAATGTGTTTTGGATTTTCACGCCCATTCTTGCACTCATAGTGCGATTGAAAATTCTATTACTTCAATTGTTGACGAGTTGTGGTTCACTTATTTCAACAACGTTGTTCTTCTAATTATGCTTTAAAACGCGAAGGCTTCACAAAAAAGCCTCATGACATTGAGATATTTGAATCCTAATTGTAACTCCAATCGCAGTCATTTTGTAATTTCTTTCAAAAACAAACACATGGTGTAAACCAACACATGGTGTAAACAATTTCAATCATGGGTTTGGTTTGTGTACTTTTTTGTGCTTGTTTATGACTGTTTGTGATATCTAACGTGCTTGTAAAACCATCACAAACAACTTAGGCAGGAAACTTGAGTGCAATTAGTGACTTTGCTTTTTTTTTTTTTTGCAATGTTATTGCTATATGCCATCAATCGAACCTCCATCCTGAGAACCAATGGGTCTGAAAGCTGGTAATCAAGTTACAAATCCATTGTTTCCATTGGGTCAACCATGGGGCTCTCAGTTATGGCATTCTCGTGCACTGGGCTTCATCGTCAGCATGGGTTATTTCTTAACAAGAAACCCAACGAGATGATTTGCATGAAACAAGATAATTACTAACATTTTACAGATAATGCAGATGAATTAACATCTGGAAGAATTAACCAAAAAGAACTAAACTCAACTCAAAATAGTAAAATCACACACAGAACTAGAAATTCCTTAAACCAACTTAAAACCTTAAATGTAATTCACAGTTGCTAACCAACAGTGCACCATTTTGGTAAAGTTAAACTTAAACTTTTGCTTTCCTACTTTTCCAACGTGGTGCGATCACACCCTGCCTTTGTTCCTCCAATGGCGGGAAGTAACCCTGTCGGTTGGCACTTTACGTGTTGAGCCAATTTGCTCCAGGGTTACTCACACGTTAGTTCTTCTGACTTCTCCGAGCGATTTCTTCAACAATGCCTGGTGTGATGCAAGCTGGTTCGCGTCTTAACCTTTTCTTCGTGGTTCCGGCCCGTTTCACACTCCGGTGCGCTTGGCTCCTTTATGTGGTCAAGGTGCTCAAACAAAGCCTCTCTTCGTACTCAGCCTCCTTGCATCCTGGCCAAGAGTGCAGAGATACACAAGTGGGAATCTAATCCTTGATGCAGTCTCAAACTAGAAGTTTCTGGTCTATCAATCCTAAAGCTTATTTCAGAAGGAGTGATAAAGTGACGAACTGTTCAGTGTGAAGGGCATGCAAAAACTGAACACACTCTCTTCAAGAACCGATACCAAAACTATTGGCATCGGAACCTGAAGAAACATGAAACCTCCCGTCTTGTCGTACGAAATTATGCCACGTAAAATGAAACAATGTTTGAGCGGTCGTGACTTGGAATCAAAAGGCAAAAGCAAAACGAATTCTGAAGCCGAAACTGGAAACGAACTCGAGGTGCGAAATACGAAAAGAACAAGCGGGCAACCAATTATTGAACGAACCGGGAGACGAGGACCACCAAGAAAAATCTGTAAAACGGCACAAATGCCGATAGAAAGTTTGGACAATGATGCGGATCCTGCAGAAATCGTAAACGTCGTCACTTTCACGTGTCATTTATTACGCGTATGCTAGTAATAATAGTCGGTGTTTAAAACAAAATTTATTAACTCATTTTGGAGAAAAACGATTTAAATGTCATCTGTGTGATTATTCCAGTTTTCAAAGTTGGGATTTGAAGATACATTTATTAACCCACACTGGAGAAAAACCATTTCAGTGTCATTTGTGTGATTATTCCACTATTGAAAGTTGGGATTTGAAAAAACATGTATTAACCCACACTGGGGGAAAGCATTCAAGTGCCATCTATGTGCTTATTCTTCTATTCGACATTATGCTTTGAAAAAACATTTACTCAAGCATACCGATGAGTTCTCATCTCAACATCATATTCATAATTCTTAATGCCAAAACATGTTATTTCGTTGTTTGCAAGTGTCATGTTTTTTATTAAAAAACAAGTTGTAAAGCATTTTTTGTACTCGAAAAATATTTTGTCAACACTCAAAATGATAAAAGTGAAATTGTGGAAAAATTCTGGGAAATTTTTCAAAAATTTTCGGAAAATTCTGGGAAATTATTTAGAATTTTTCGGAAAATTCTGAATATTTTTAGAAATGTCATCAATTCTTTTGTTCGTCTGTTCAAATTTTTTTTGTTTTTTATTTATGTTAATTATTTGTTTATTTCTGTGTTTATTCGTATCATATAACATCTTGTCGCAGGCCTAGATGTCGCGCGTGCGCAGAGCGTTAATTTGGCAAGCGGATGCTTTTTCCCAGTTTATTTCACTGGGAACGAGACTCATACGTAATTGTTTTCACTCTAAACTTAAATAAAATAGGATTTAAAAGAAATGCACGCCTGAGACTTATTCAATCAAAATAACACAATTATTTATTAAAATAAAGCCCAACGGGGCAATTTGAGATCAATGAAATATTTATACATTTTTACACAAGATGATATTGTACAATGCAAGATGAAATAAGGAAATAATTACTATACTCGAGAGAACACAAAACTACACTTTTAAATATTACCGTTAAGACAACTGAATAGAAAGAACACAAAAGAACATTAAATATAAAACTAACTAACTCAAATGCAAGGAATGCTTGCGCTAACTAAAATGCTTATTTTAGGTAAAGCTAATCGTTAAAGTCAAACTAAGCTAAACTTAAGGCTTAAGCTATAACAACCAAGTAGTGTGACCACACCCTGCCTTTGTTCTCCAAACAATGGCGGGAAGTAACCCTGTTGGGGTGTTGACACGGGACGGCCGGATGCAATTATTTGCGAAGCCTGCACGGCTGCAAACATCGGGGTGTATGTGGCCGGCGTCTCGCTGGACGGGCATGAACGGGCTCGGCCTCTCCCATGGGTCACGGAATCTGGCGGCAGCAAGGCGCGAGCGATCCCTTTTGGTTCCTTGATCCCAGCGGTCTTCTCGGGCGAGACCGACAACTCCATCGGTTGCTGCTCCCTCATAGCTGGCACGACCTCTCAGGGCTGTGCACGTCCAATCCCGAGTTGACGTTTGAACGGCCCGGATCTCTGGCTCCATGCTCGACCAGGTATCGGCTGCTTGTAAGATGAGTACGTCGGGATTCTCGTCGATGGTTTCTTGCTTCAGAGTTTTAGCCCTCCGGCTCCGGATTAGCAAAGTCGTGACTGGTTCCTTCTCGAGGGTCTTCATCGATGGCTGGCAGACAGGGAAAACGATCGCTCACATTCTTCTGTTGGCGCTCTTCGGCCTTTCTCTTCAATAGCGTTTGCAGATCTTCGGGAATTTCGTCCTTCACACCGAACTCCAAAAGCTGGCGGTGCAGATCTTGTGTGGCGGCATGTCGGTAGGCCCGTGCGCTACGTTCGGGTGCTCGGCCGGTAGCCATTATTTCTATCTGGGCCGGCGTAATATGTCGCTCCATATTGGTAGCGTCACATGGCGACGAGGCGACTCGATTCGCCATCCTGCCGTACGGCTTCATCTGGTGAGGGAATCCGTGCGTACATGCTCCCTGAGCAGTGCAAAGAGTCTCGATGATGCCAGCCATGTGCAGCTGGTGCATTTTGTATTGGGAACTCGCAAAATAATTTAGTGCAACTCTCGAAGTCATCGGCTCCAGTCCTCGTTCACGTCTCTCGTTGAATGCCTCCTTCCGTCGTAGGTAGTCGGCCGCTACACTGTTCATGTCCTTTCGAAGTTTGTCGCGTACTTCCTGCACGAACGCGTTACGATGAGTGCGCGGGTCGAAGTAATGTCTATAATCTCGTAACTCCTCTGAAGTGGCAGGAAATTCTTCGGCAAGTTGGGGCGACCAGATGGGCCCCGGCGGATCTTGCCACATAGGTATAGTGCGCATCACCTCGAAAGCACTCAAGGTAACAGCTACACAGTCGTTTCGTTGACCCCCAGTGTTTTGTTGCAATACTCACATGGAATTCTGATTTGTACTAGCAAATTGCAGTGGAAGACTATATAATAACTAGTATTGCAAACATTAATG
>JAQFXT010002292.1:0-12745 GCA_034683725.1 Strigamia crassipes
TGCATTTTGGATTTCTAAGAATGCATTTTGGATTTGTAACAATGCATTTTGGATTTGTAACAATGCATTTTGGATTTTTAACAATGCATTTTGGATTTTTACCAATGCATTTTTGATTTGTAACAATGCATTTTGGATTTTTACCAATGCATTTTGGATTTTTAACAATGCATTTTGGATTTTTACCAATGCATTTTGGATTTGTAACAATACATTTTGGATTTGTAACAATGCATTTTGGATTTCTAAGAATGCATTTTGGATTTGTAACAATGCATTTTGGATTTGTAACAATGCATTTTGGATTTGTAACAATGCATTTTGGATTTTTAACATTATATGTGTTCAATTTCAAAAAGAAAAAACTTTTTCTTTTGCATAAGCAAGAAAATGCACTTTTGAATAAATGCATTTTTATGTTTCTAAATTTAATAATTTAATAATCGATGATAACCAACATTTTTGCAATGAAAAAACCTTTGTAAGCATCACTTAAAAACGAGATGATAAATGTTTTAAATCATAAGAAAAATCAAAAGTAAGAAAAGTGACTCCATTGATCCCTCTTGGACACTTTCTTTTTGCAAGCAATGAGGTTTTTTACGTCATTTCCGCCGACCAAAAGCAAGAAAAGTAACAAAAGTAACAAAACGTACTTTTAGATTTCAAATTGCATTTTGCAATTTAAACAATCCATCTCCGAGTTTCCAATTCGGTGTTTGGTAATTTAATATTTGGTCACGGAAAAACCGCAATTTTAAACACATCTGGAAATAACACTATTTTTCGACATTATTAAAGCGCTTAGGAAACGAGACATATCCGAAAATAAAAAATAAAATGTTTGCTGAGATGATAAAAAACATGATTTGCTCGGTACACTGTTGTTTCTTGTACCCTTTTAAGAAAATTAAACTTTTGCAAAGGATAAATTCTGGGCTGGTTCGAGTAGTTTATGTTTAGTTGCTATGGAAACCGTTTAAATTACCTCTAAGGTTGTTTCTTGTTGACTTGGTTGTGAAATATGGACGCGAGTGGAAAAACCCAAATTTATGTTCGAATTTCTGCATCTCGGTCAACGACAGTTATTGTTATTAATTCCTTAAAAAACTCCGATTTTGCTCGATTATTAAATGTTAATGTTGGCAGACTTAAAAAATTCATTTTCATTTATTTCCAGGCAACGAGCAGGAAATGAAATTAGGATTAAAGTGGCGAATTTTCATTCTAATGACCAAACTCCCACGATGCAACGAGGCAATTTAAGGTGAGAATCGCGAGATTTCATGTCATTTGTCAGCAAACAAACTCGAAGGAACACGAACGGCTTTAAAGGCGATCTAACCTTCGCGCAGTTTTAATTGCTTTAGATTGCTTTAGATTACCTCAGATTTCCAACCACTTTGAAAGCAATCTCTTGTCAACACAAATAATGTGACAGAATGGGCGCATTCGCTTTTTAAAAGTGAGATAAGCGGTGGAAACCGATTATACTCTGTTTCAGAAAACTTGTGACAAACTCCCATTGGCTGCGCTACCTGTTGGCGTTATTTCAAACGGTTAATACAATGAGCGCGCTTTCTGCTTTTGTTTACTCACCGAAAAATGCATCGTTCCTACCACTTTATCACAAAGGCAATGAAGCCACAGTAGCTTCCAATGTGAAAAGGCATTGTTTTTGGAGTATTAGTAGATTTACTCACTACCAGTAGAGTGCGCTTGGGTATCGTGTAAATCTTTTATTGAGAATTTACCACTAGCTTCGACAATGTTCTCTGGTGCTTTGAATACTAATGAGAAGAGCGTTACAAAAAGGCCATTGTTTGCCCGACCAATCCCGAACCGCGTAACAAATCCCTTTCGCCTTCGGATTGGTGGCTGCATTCACCATTTCAACAATGCATGCTTGTCCTTTGTGCCATCTGTTGTGGGTTTTCACAACCAAAATACAAATGGCATTTTAATCACATTCGAACTTCTCATGGCCGTTTCTTCGATTTTCTATCGGTAAATTCTCTCATAAAATACACCTTGTGCTTGAGTAATTGTCAAATTTAGGTCAACACTCATCTTATCAGACAAAAAGATTCGTGCAGACCTAATTATTTGACAATTTCTCGGCGTGCTCGGCACATTACTTCTGAGAATATACTTGCTGAAAATGCATCTATCTGCTGCAAGAGGGTGCTGATTGACTGATTGAGGGACTGTACTGACTATGTTTAGAAACAATCTTAAACACTTAAGGTAAGAAATGGTTGGCAACAGGAGGCTCCGCACCAAAGTAAAGTCCAGGCGTAACTAATTCTGAACCTGCATCTGCACTCGGACAAGTATTTTTAATTTTATTTTTATTTACATTTCTAGGAAAGGTTTAGGTTAGGTTTTGACTTAGCTGCTCAAATTCTGTTTCCAGGAAGTTTGCACTTGTGTTCACATTAGACACACAACGTGATGCAAAGTCAAACGCAATGTAATTCACACACTAGGACATGTGCGAGCAATACTTAAACAATAGACGTTGTGTTTTTATCGCCATTTTGTGTTGAGGTCGATTGTGATTGGTTGGTTGAGTTACATTGCGTGCTTTTCCTTATCCGTCGAGAAGAATCACACGATCAGTTATACATATCCCTGAGCTTGTGACACGCCCAACCAATGGGAGTTTTTTGATACAGAATAAAGCTATTATGCCCTGTTAATGTGGCTTGCTGATCCGATTCCAAAATGGTCGAAATCAGGTCCCACAATCACTGAGGCTGGTATCCTGCAAGTGATCTCTCCCAGTGAAATATGAAAAAGTGCATCAGAAATAATGGTAATTACACATTGAATCATTGATGATTGAAAAGGTGCTTTAGGTTAGGGTGGGAACGTGAAAGCCCCTTCTTTTCTAACTCCCCCACCAGAGGGTCTGCCCCCTGATCCCATTAGCCATCAGCAAACATCAACATTAAGTTATTACTGGTCCATCCTGCAAGCAAAATGGGATGTAAATTACACAATGTGACTTTTTGGCTTTGGTTTTGAATCGAATATAAGCGATTAAAGCGAAATGCAAGCGATGTTGTTTTTACGTTATATCCACTGACCAAATGGAAGAAAAGTAAACAAAACTAAAACAAATTCAATACACCCAGAAGGCATTGCAGTTTTCTGATCAATTGTTATCGGTCGTGAATTTTCCATGCAAGGGTTGTGTGTACATAACAATTTCCGCGCGGAAAGATACGGCGTCGCTAAGTCGTACCTACATTGCGGACACGTTGTAAAAGACTATTTAGGACCAGAAATGTTGTGGACTAAGCTTTGTTGCACATTAATTGAGGGGCATTGTCTAATGACAGGTGTTGGGCTTTCCTGGCTGTTCTGAGGACACAATTCAGCAATTTCCTTGGTGTATTATCAAGCCATAATGATTGACTTGTGTGCCATTACCAATCTACCGGTTGTTTAGGCTGGATGCCATTGTGCTGCAAATGCCAGTAGCAGTAACTCAATTCAGGTCTGACAGCCCATTCCTCTTAATACTCATCTCAGTGTTGTGTAACTGTAATGGAAAAGCAATCAAATTGCATTTACAGATTACAGGGACTTAGTTACCACTATGAGCAATAATTTAAACAATTATATTAGTTATGACCTGGTGGTACCTGGCAGTTAATTTCAATCATCTAAGAACCATTGTTTGCATTTGTTGTCGTTTAATCATAATAATGTTAAATTGGGTGGAATTAGGGAAATATTAGATTAATGTTTGCACGAGTCGAATTCTATGCATTTCTCAGTCTTTATTTGTGGTGTTACTGGATAGTTGGTGGTTCAGACGAGAAACAAGCATTTAATTGAGTAATAAATTTAGAATCAAGTTGTCATTGAATTCAAGTGTCCCATTTGCTGCGCAAAACCACACACTTGGTCTTGGATGAATTATTCCTTTATAACTGAACATCATCCATCAAGCATCAATATTTACATATGCCACGAAACTTTATTGATTTTTATTCAAAATCCATCAAATTATCGGGGGGCGGAGTTAGGCTTAGGCGCAATAGGCGCGCGACCAAGGCCGCCGTCTGCTAGGGGCCCCAAAATTTAAAAAATTTAAAATTTAAAAAAATTCAAAAAAAATGCTGCGAGGAGGGCCCTCAGACTGTCAAAATGTTTTAGGGGCCCCGAATACCAATAAAAATTCGCAAAAATTTTTTTTTGATAAATTTTTATTATTATTAGGGGACCCCTTGTGGGAAGAGCCTCCAGACCGTAAATACGCTTAAGGGGCCCAAAAATTTAAAAAATTCAAAATCCAAAAAAATAAAAAATAAATGCTGCGAGGAGGGCCCCCAGACTGTCAAAACGCTTATAGGGCCCCCGAATTCCAATAAAAATTCGCAAATTTTTTTTTTTATTAGGGAACCCTTGCGGGAAGAGCTCCCAGACCGTAAATACGCTTCTGGGGCCCCAAAATCCAAAAAAATTCAAAAAGAATGCTCCGAAGAGGGCCCCCAGACTGTCAAAACGCTTCTGGGGCCCCCAAATTTCAATAAAAAAAATTTTTTGATAAAAGTTTTTTTTTATTAGGGGGCCCCTTGCGGTAAGAGCCCCCAGACCGTAAATACGCTTCTGGGACCCCAAAATCACACTTTCCATGATAAAAACAAAATCACTTTCTCAAATTCTCACAATCAAATTTTAATTTAAAAAAAAAAAAAAAAAAAAAAAAAAAAAAAGCAATAGAAAAGAAAACTCGAATTTTAATACTCTTTGAGCCCCCACTCGAGCAAATGCATTTCCACTAAGACCTTGATGGCAATAAAGAAGTAACTTCCTTAAGAAAAAAAGCGTCTTGCTCTTCGCCCTATTGGCGTTCCTATTCCCAATAGACACAACAACAAAAAAAAAAAAAAATGGTTGAGGCAAGCGAAAAGAGCAATTGGTTCGCAACAGAACAGCACCTTGTGTATTGTCAGATGGTCGCACGCCATCTTGATCATTATTCTCACCTCCGACACGCGCGTTTCGAGCGTTTCGAGCGTTTCGAGCGTTTTCATGCTTGTTATGATAAAACACGAGCGAATTCGCTCGCCCGCCTCGGCCCGAACGCCAGTTGCGGGGGTCGTTACCTCTGGGAGCCATCAGGTGTCAAATCACATTGACAGAGAAACATTTCCCGACTCAATTACCCGCCAAAACGCGAGACAGACCCGTGTCATTTAAATGCTTTTAACCACAAATTTCGCCCAATTCAATTAATATTTCGCATCAATTTAGCTCGGAATTATTTTTCCGAGGCCGGAAACAATCTGAAATGTAATTTCGCAGACGCTGGGGCTCGTAAAAGAAGGAAATTGACCCGAAAGAAAAGGCAAATGCATTCGCACAAGACTTTTAATTAATGTTTAGCTCGAATTAAATGGTGGAAAATGTGATTCGAAGTCTGCCGCTAGACGGCGCTGCTGTAATTACGCGCATTTTTCTCGCCTTTTTCTGTTTTTATTAATTTTGCAAATTGCGAAATTGCGAATTTGTGTTCGCCGTCGTGGAAATTAAATCCTGGGTTTGTTTGAGGCAGTGGTTTTGCGCATGCGCAATTGCGGGTTTTTTGGTGTGGAAAAAGGAAAACCCTCATTGCTCATCATGCGGCATCAAATCTCAATTTTTGCGGAAACGTCGCTGAATACAAATGGCCTTTAAAACTATCGCTGTGCGGCGCGAATAAAACACGCTGAAATTGACGTTTTTGGCAAGCCGAGTCAAAATGGCGGCGCGCGGACCCAGAGTTCAACGCGCGCACTGCCTTTGTTTATCCGTTTAGACCGAGGGCAGTCCCCTCGTTTTATTTGTTTATTTTTATATTAATTTTCAGTTTGTCGATTTACGATGTAAGAAAAATATTTATGAGTTTGCCAACCACTGGTCAGGCAATCTGGACAGTGTTTAACGTTGTTTATTTTGTGCCCCCTCGAGCTTCTCTGCAGCGCATTAATAATACAAATCGAATTCACTCCTCACGTTCTCATGCTGCAAATACAAAACTTTTTTTTTTTTGGAAAACGGAAGTTTCCTGCTGATTTTGACTGGAATTTCACAGAATTATGAATAAATAGAAATATATATATACGGGATTACATTATGTTAGCGGCGCGCTTCGCTAATTCCCTTTAAATTAACAAATGTCTACGCGAAAGTCAAATTTAACTTGTTGCGTTTATGTTCTTGTTAATGTGTGGTCTGGGGAGGACCACAAGGTGCTGGATGCAGTGTTGTACGCGCTACTGGTGGTACCGGTACCGCAGTTGCGCTACTATTTTTATGATCGAGCAATGTACCGGTACCGCAACCCGGTATAAAAAATATCAGAAGTAGCGCGTACCGGATTTTGCGGTGCACGATGGGCTACTACGATAAGAATATGCGGATTGGGTCGGTTAGTCGATTTAATGACTAACCAACCCGGGCTGTATGTAATCGAAATAAAAAACACGTGATATCGCAAAATTCATGAGATCTCACGGCATTCTCGTAAATTCGCGCGAGATCACGTGAGATCTTGAGTAGCGCAAAATTTACCCCAAACTGCGGTACCGCTACGGTATCGCTACCGCAAGTAGCGGTACTTTCTAAAAAGTACCGCGTACCGGTATCGGGATCGCTACAAAGGGAGAAAAAAGTACCGCGTATCGGGCTGCGGTATTTTTTTTCCGGTACCGCGCACAACACTGGCTGGATGCAACACACAACAAAGAAAATACACTAGGTGAGACACGAAAATTGACGGAAAAAATTTGGCAGAAAAACACAAACAAAAGACCATAATTCGATATTAACGAATTTAATTTATTTGATAACGAATTTTTCTATTTTGCTTGTATTTCCTAGCCGATTTTTTCCCTTGATGAACGCATTTTCTTTCCGATCACGACTCGTGAGTTGCCTTCATCACCTGGAGTCTGTTGCGTGCACACCAAAGTTGAACAATGAATATTGCAAACATTGTTATTTAACTGTAAATGTTTGGTCATTGGACCAAAAATGTGCATGTTTTCTTGTTTTTCTTGTCGCCATTTTTGTTTAATTTTTTTTGATGTGCTCTTACAAACAGATAAATACAGACTTGTGCCTGCACAGTTTGTTGCCGATCTCAATCCAATCGTCAAATTGAGATGGAGTGAATGGAGTTATAGGACACACGGATCAGTGTTTCACACCAATAATGGATCTACACCTGCAACATCGTATGAGATCCATAACGTTGGACGTTAACAGGTATTAACGATAGTCCACAACAGCGGTTACCGTATTTCATCGATTAAAAGCCGCCCTCGAATAGTAGCCGCAAATAAACGAAAATGAACTCGGAAGAAACATTTCACGATCATTTCGAAGCTGTAACGTTTGTTCTACGTATGTTGTGAATTTCAAAACGAGCATAGAATGAATGAAAACACTGAAAGACAGTCACTGCTTCGTACAGTAGCCGGGGCCGAGAGAAGCGATTTGTAATAAAAGCCGCGGCTTTTAATCCAAGAAATACGGTATGTTGCTATATTTTGCCGTAGAGATTGCGTATCTGCAAAATAGATGCGCAGGGGGTTCACCACCATCTTTTCTCCAATCAAATCCACAATCAAGAATATCACGTAAAAGTTGAAATGATGTGACATGTATTGACACCACTAGAAAAGCCATCTTGACCCAAATAATGCAGCTAAAGGATCGGCTGCACTCTGGTGAGAACGCAGCCAACTAGAAACAATAGAGCTCCTACTTTCCCCCCTACCAACAGTTGGCAAGGATAAATAAACAGTCAGCCATCTTGGCTGGAGTAGAAAAGCAACAAGGTTTATCTGTCTTTCTAGACAGGAAGTAATGTCATACGCTTCTGCACCACGTGTGACCTTTACATAACAAAAAGAGTTGGCAACGTGTAATGTGGACTGTCTGTTTTTTTGTTGTTGATTAATCTTGATTAACTTAAACACGGTCTAATTAGAAAATTGAGTCAATTAGATGGAAGCCAATTGGATAATTTCTGGCAGTTTGATTCCATTTATTACACAATCGCGAGACCCGAGCAAAAGAAAATGCTGCGACAACAGTTTGATTACATTTGTATCTTTTTGTCTCGTCGACTTTTTGGTCATGAAATAATAAAACGCGAGGAATCAGCAGAGCGGAGCAGAGTTGAGCGGTGCATCGCCGTGTACCTGGAATTTGATTTGCCGTAGATATATACTCTAGGGTCAGGAAGATGCCTATGCAGTAATAGCGTTCATTCTGGAGCTACGCACTGCTGCATGCTAACGACATGCGAAAGCGAAACTTAGTTTCCAGTTGAACTGCGCATGATTTCGCAAAGAAGAAAATTGGTAATTGTATATTTTAACACTGCGTGTGCGCAATTGGCCAGTATATTTCGCTGCTCGGTCGGAATGGGCGGGCCGGGTGTCACCACTGGAAACAATTAGGGCAAGAGCGCTTTAATTACGCATTCGAGTGACATGGTTGTTGTGCGGGTATCTATTTATTGCTTGTAAACGAGATGGACAATCGTGCTGGTGCGAGGTTTTATTGTGCGCCCTGGTGAGAGATTTTGGTAGTTTTTTTTTTTGGGTTAGTTTCTCTTTAAGTTGGGTTTGATTGGATTTTTTTTTTTTTTTTAGGTTTTTTTGGTTGAATTGAATTTTAAAATAGAAATTCTGTTGGTTGAGTTTGAAATTAAATGAATTGGATTTTTTTTTTTTCTAATTAGAGAAAGTTTTTTTTTTTTTTTTTGAATTTTTTTTATTTATTTTTTTATTAGTTGATCGATACATGGAGTAGTTAAAAGGTCCCGCAGGTAAATTACACGAGACTAATGAACGCACATGTAGAAATAGAGAGTGGAAAAGTGAATACGGTGATCAAAACATTCGCGTTATTATTCCCGGCACACAAATTGGACTCAATGCTAATGACAGTAATCTCCATTTTACCAAATTCCCACTCACAAATCTCCATTTTTGCCTCAAGGACGCTCGGCTAATGAACCAAAAATAGTCATTTCCGCTACAATTAATCGGGAATTAAAAGAAAACACAAGAAATCTAATTTTTCCGAATCTTCTATTTTTTTTTTTTTTTTAATTTTTGAGATTTTTTTAAAAATTTTGTTTGAAGTTTTCAAGAATTTTGAGAAGTTTTCACTCTTTTTCATAATTTTTTTTCAATTTTTATCACATTTTTTACATTTTTAATCATTTTTTTCATATTCTTTTCACTTTTTTTAAAAGTTTTTTTTCTGTTTTTTCAACTTTTTTTTTCATATTTTTCATATTTTTTCAATTTCTTTTCGAATTTTTCGAATTTTTGAATTTTTTTTGAATTTTTGAATTTCTTTTTGAATTTTTGAATTTCTTTTCGAATTTTTGAATTTCTTTTCGAATTTTTCAATTTCTTTTCGATTTTTTCAACATTTTTCAATACATTTTCGAATTGTTCAATTTCTTTTCGAATTTTTCAAGATTTTTTAATACATTTTCAAATTTTTCAACATTTTTCAATACATTTTCGAATTTTTCAACACGTTTCAATACATTTTCTAATTTTTCAACACTTTTCAATACATTTCGAATTTTTCAACATTTTTCCGAAGATTTTAAAAAACATTTTTCAAATTTCCGAAATTTTTTTCAAATTTGATCAAATTCTTCGAGTTATTTTCGAATATCTCAAGATTTTCAATTTCTCTTCTCCCACCCTATCAAAATTCCGAAAAAAAACAACCAAACTTTATCTAAAAAAAAAAAAAAAATGTCCACTTTCGTCCAAACCGAACCCCAAAACGCCCCATCATCGATTCAACGTAATAATCCTTTTCCCCCATTTGTTTATTCACATTTTGTGGCCACGCAGCCCCGAACGGACCTGACAGCAAAGCGAGCCTTCGGGGGCGTCGAAAGATGGCTAGTCGTGTCTTACCTGATTGCGAGGCAGTTTAACCTGACGTCGATGCGCCTGAATCTCCTCCTCGAACTCGAAATCCTCGGTGGCACTGTCGCTCTTGTGCCTCGTCTTCCTGTCGGCGGGCCCCGCGCCAACCAGCACGAGCGGGCCGACGGCGAGGGCGATCGCGAGCGTCAACGCTACACCCAGCACCAACTTCATGACTATGCGCGTTCGCTCTGCCGGATAAAAGGATGGGGCGAGACGCCAACGCCGGAATCGAAGACGAGTTCATTCCAAACCGAGGTTCCATCAACGCCGCACTCAAACCCCGCCAGATAGCGTCAGTTGATGTAAACACAATTACATTTTTAAAAAAATTGAGGGGGTCGCCAATGATTTTGGATTTTGAAATCCTAGAAATTCTCTGAAATCCTGGATATTCTAGAAAAATTAGAAATTTTGGAAATCTTAGAAAATTTAGAAATCCTGGAAATTCTCGAAAAATTAGAAATTCTGGAATTTCTGGAAATCTTGGAAATCCTGGAAATCCTGGAAATCCTGGAAATCCTGGAAATTCTAGGAAAATTAGAAATTCTGGAATTCCTGGAAATTCTAGGAAAATTAGAAATTCTGGAATTCCTGGAAATCTTGGAAATCTTGGAAATCCTGGAAATCCTGAAAATCCTGAAAATCTTGGAAATCTTGGAAATCCTGGAAATCCTGAAAATCCTGAAAATCTTGGAAATCTTGGAAATTCTGGAAATCCTGGAAATCTTGGAAATCTTGGAAATCTTGGAAATTCTGGAAATCCTGGAAATCTTGGAAATTCTGAAAATTCTGGAAATCTTGGAAACCCTGGAAATCCTAAAAATCTTGGAAATCCTGGAAATTCTGGAAATCTTGGAAATTCTGGAAAACCTAGAAATCCTGGAAATCCTAGAAATTCTAATGGAAATCCTAGAAATCCTGGAAATCTTGGAAAATTTGGAAATTTTAGAAATCCTAGAAATCCTGGAAATCCTGGAAATCCTGAAAATCCTGAAAATCTTGGAAATCTTGAAAATCCTGGAAATGCTGGAAATCCTAGAAATCCTAGAAATTCTGGAAATCCTAAAAATCCTAGAAATCCTGGAAATTTTGTAAATCTTGGAAATCCTAGAAATTCTAAAAATTCTGGAAATCTTGGAAATCCTAGAAATCCTGGAAATTTTGTAAATCTTGGAAATCCTAGAAATTCTAAAAATCCTGGAAATCTTGGAAATTCTAGAAATCCTGGAAATCTTGGAAATCCTGGAAATCCTAGAAATCCTAGAAATCCTGGAAATTTTGGAAATCTTGGAAATCTTGGAAATCTTAGGAATCCTAGAAATCTTGGAAATCTTGGAAATCTTGGAAATCCTAGAAAAATTAGAAATTTTGGAAATTCTAAGAAATCCAAGAAAAATTAGAAATTATGGAAATCCTAAGAAATTCCTGTGAAATTCTAAGAAATATTAGAAATTATGGAAATCCTAAAAAATTCCTGTGAAATTCTAAGAAATCCTTGTGAAATCTTAAGAAATCCTCGTGAAATCTTAAGAAATCTTCGTGAAATCTTAAGAAATCCTTGTGAAATCCAAAGAAATCCTGAGAAATCTTTGTAAACTCTTAAAAAAATCTCGTAAAATCTTAAATCCATAGCAAATCCCTAAAATCTTTAAGAAATCTTTAAAATCCTTAGGAAATCTTTAAAATCTTACAAATTTCTAAAAACCTTAAAATCTCCAAAAATTTCAGAAATTTCAAAATCTCGTACCCTATTTTTGCAATTGACGACCCCCTCGTAAAAAAAAATACAAAAAAAAATACAAAAAACCCATAAAATTTTAAAAAATTATTAAAATCGATGTGTTTTTTCTAGTTAAGTATTGATGGGGTCGCGAGGGGGCGTCGAAAGTGACGACGATTTATCATCAAGTCCATTATTGCCATTGCCATTATTCTCTTAGGATTTTCTTTCACGCTGAACATCTGCGAATCGTCCAAAAGTGGTTGGAACGCAGTAAATCGTGGCCGCAGCGAAATCCTATTGGCAGAAGCGCGCAATTGCATCGGGGGATTTCACTCGATGTAGTTGCAGTTGTTGTTGTTGTTGTTGTTTTTGTTTTAAATATTATTTTTGTGGTTATTTTTGTTGTTTTTTGGGGGAAGTAAAGCGCAATTATTTATTGGTTAGCGGTCGTGTGGCAGGTTCGTGTATGACCTTTGACACGAGCGCCACAAACAATCTTTTGTTCTAGTCGATAGAGGAGACAGCTTCAATAGGTGGTCAACATATTGAGAACTGTTGCTGCCATTGATTAGGATTTGATGGAGTGCTGCGATGCGATGATTACGGCCAGTTCTCGTTGCACGTTTTCTGCAACCATTTTTATTTTTATTTTTACTTTTGGTTTTAATTTTATTTTTATGTGTATTAGTATTATGTGTATTATTTATTATTATTATTATTATTATTATTATTATTATTTTTTTTTTTTTTTTTTTTACGGGCAGAGTCAATGGAAAGGTACCATTCCATTGACTCTGGTACGGGTACAAAATGCATTTTTTTAAGATAAAAATGCATGTGCTTTGTGATATGCATTTTTTTCACATAAAAATGTATTTTTTGAACATGAAAATGTATTTTTTGAACATGAAAATGTATTTTTTGAACATGAAAATGTATTTTTTGAATACGAAAATGTATTTTTTGAACAGGAAAATGTATTTTTTGAACAGGAAAATGTATTTTTTGAACAGGAAAATGTATTTTTTGAACAGGAAAATGTATTTTT
>JAQFXT010002293.1:0-12739 GCA_034683725.1 Strigamia crassipes
TGAACCACAATAAAGGTGAAATGACCATGATCAATCCAATCCAAGAGAACAGCGAAATACCCGCAACCGCGTAAATGTTTGTTACTGTCCAGATTAAGATGTTGATTAAACCCCCGACGGCTAAGCACAATGCGCAGAAGCCCACAAATATAAACACTAGTACCAATAAAATTTTCATGAGCATGACTGCGTTTAAGCGGAGCAGTTTGTTGTAATTGCTGGACAATCCTATTACTGTGACAAACAACCACAAGACTGAGATTAATTTTGCTTACCTACTGATAAATTGTTTTGTCTCTCTGTTTCAGATAGTGGAACTGAACGGGGAAATCCCATAAAATCTTGCTTTTTTGGTGACGTCAGTTGTCAGTCAACACCTTTCTGCTTTTACTCGTGTTTTATAGTGGCGGATACTGTGCTGAGCCCGTATGCCACTGTCTCAAATACAATTTTTTTTGTTTATTTTATTTGTGTTTCATTATTAGTATTATTCAGATTTTTTAGGGCACAAATTATTTGCGCTCGGGCCCCTCAAAGGGAGAAAGCCTACAGTGTAGGGCCTCACAATTCTAATAGCTTGGAGAAGGTCGGCCCTTATATAAATCCTTGATGTTCCGTTTATTTTAGATGTTTATGTACAATTTGGAGTTAATAAAAGAGTCTGCACTACTCGCAATTTTGGAGTTAACTGATTAATTTGATTAATTTGATTAATTTTACATATCTTCTGATAAATTGTTTTTTTTTTTTGCTCTGAACGGGGAAATCCATTGAAATCGTGTTTTGGGATGACGCCAGTCAATACAATTCTGGTGGTGGATGCTTCACCCGCATGCATTATCGTATGGCAGCCATTTTGGAAGTAGTTACGTGAAGAGTCCCCACGCACACTCCTCGAAATATGGGAAAAAGTCGTACCCATCTCTCAAATTCAGCCGCCGTTACTCAAGTAATTTATTATTCATCTTGTCAAGACTACATGCAAATTTTACTTTATTATTATTATTTCACAATTGTTTTTCTTACAACCAAGGTCACACTAAGTAGAATTTTGGTACTCTTTAGACTCAGACATACATTAGAAGAAAACTTGAATCGCTTTGACAAAAACTGCCCGGCAAGTCGGACACGTAGTATCAGTCTGTCTATAAGTGTTCCAACATTTGGCACAGAAACAAACGTGGCCACATGGATCGAACGCAATACTTTTCACTTCATCCATACATACAATACACATTTGGTCTTCAGCCACGACATCAGATTTAAACAGCTGCAGCTGCACAAACCGTCTCGCTCTAAATTTCCACTTCTTCGCCACAAGCACCGACTTGGTCCAACCCGTAAAAGCACTTTCTCTGCACAACCGCACTCCGTCCTTCACATAACGATTTTCCTTAAACAACACTAAAATCGAAACCAATATCGGAACCACTGTGAAAAATCCGATCCACACATTCAACGGCACAGCCGCAATCAGGTAATACACAACAACCAGTGGATAAACCAATAACCAACCAACAGTTAATATTATCCCATAAATGATTGTCACTAGCAATACCAACAAACTTATCAATCCAGTGGCGATCAAATACAACACAATTGGTATCAATTCAAAAACGCTACCGATCCACGATAAAATTATAAGTAGAATTTCCAAAATTGGCCTCGAATTCAGACACAAAACACCGCATGCGATGTATAAATAATTGTATTTTTTAAACCACAATAAAGGTGAAATTACAATGATAAATCCAATCCAAGAGAACAGCGAAATGGCCACAATCGCCTGGTACACAACGAGCAATGGGTAGAAGACATAGCAAAGGATGCTCACAACCACACTAGTCATGTTTGTCACTGCACATGCCAAGCATGTAACCAACCATGTTAAGACATTGATCAATCCCACGATGGCTGAATACAACGCGGATGGTATTGACAGAAGAAATCTGCAAATTGATGATCCACATAAGACTAGAAGGTCCAGAAGAGTGTTTGAAGCCAGGAATACAATGCAGCATAAAGAGCCGATGTATTTGAATTTTCGCTTAATGTTCAGGCTGATGCATGTGACAGTTAGGATGATTAATCCGATGATTCTGATCCACGAATTCAGTGTTAAGGAAATAAGTATTTGGTAACCGGCAATTAGTGGATTGAGTAGTAGAAAAGTTGTTGTGCTCGTAATCAGCAGGTAAATGTTTGTCAATGTCCAGTATATGATGTTGATCAATCCGATGATGGCTGACCACAATGCGGTTGGTATGGAGTGAAAAAAGCCCACTATTGTAGATACTGTTTGCAATACAAAATCCATAGCTGCGTTTAAGGTTATGCACAAACGAAGCAGTTTATCGCACCTAAGTTTTATTTGCAGTCGTGTCTAGTTATCTACTGATAAATTGAAATATCTTCTCTGTGCCAGATATTGGAACTGAACAGTGAAATCCCATGAAATGCTATCTTGTGGTGACGTCAGTCAATATCATTCTGTTTTTACTCACGTTTTATGGTGGTGGATGATTCACCTGCATGCATTATCGTGTGGCAGGTGGCAGCAGGCAGCCATTTTGATTGTAGTTGTGAAAACCAAAACTAAGCATAAACCTTAAACCAGTTCAAAACACTACACACTGTGCTTTATGTTTAAAACGATAAAAATTCACTTGTAACACCGTGAAATAAAAATAAATTGCATTGTTTGATATTTTTTTTATATCGTTTGGTATCACTTTTGGAAAAAGCTGATATGAACCAATACCATATAGCTCAGTCCCCTTCACATTTATTGAGGATAAAATACTTATTTAACATTCTGAAAGTCATTTACCGTAAATGCTCTCGTTGAACACGGGATGCCCTTGTTTCAAAAAGTTTAAACCAGATAATTCACACCCAGTTGTGTAAACCAGATAACTGCCTAAGAACTAGATCTTTGCCTGTAAGACTTCCCACAATGCAGTGTGAGTGTTTTGGCAACGTATCATGGTCAAGGAAGGGCCATGAGGCACTAGAAACAACACACACCTCAAGGAAATCAGAAAAAAAAGCACTATTTGTAAAAGGTTTTATTGAAATGGTTGTCTAAAGTTAGTGCTCCTAGAGTGTATTTCCCATGCAGGGACTGTGTGTACAACCCCTTCAAAGTTAGCCTCTGACCACGCGCGGCTATTGGTCAGTGTTAAAAATATAAATATTCTTGTACTCAAACCCACTCCCTTGACATTGTTGGTGGACATCTGGAAAGTGCCTACAAGCTATTCTTTTGTCCACTGCTGTGTAGAGATAGTGTATAATAAAATCACTGCGTGTGAGGAAGACCTATGTCAGACATCTCCCTTTTTCCTCTCCAAATAACAACAGTCAGCAGCAGGTCAGCAAAACCATTCATCACGATAGTCAGCAGGCGATCCTCTCTCTCTCTCTCTGTCTCACACCACGAAGTTGACTTTCTGTGCCCACATCCTTCTGTCCTGGTGGTCAATTGCAAAGGACATGTGCCATTTTGACCAGTGGTCAATGGCCAATTGATTGTCTAGCCTGGATAAGTGGTTTTAATTCTTGATGCAAATATATTGGCCTAATCATTTTGTAGGCAAAATTATCCAGAACTAGACTCAAATGTGAAACAAGGTATTATGAGCCGAACCCAGATTCCCAGTTTGCTGGATGGGTAATCTACCAATTAAGCTACATGGGTCTCCAACAGAATCACAAGCCACAATGCATTTATGTTTTTCAAGCTAAACCGACCTGTTCAAAGAACAATGTCATCACCAACTACACACCTCGACCCAAGTAGTACTTGTTTTTTCAGCTAGAAATTAGGGGCAGACATAAGATCATTTAAGTTTCGTTCTAAAATTAACAAAAGCTCTTGCATTAAGATAATTTATATAACAATACATTTAATTCTTGAAACATATACAAAATACATTTCTCTCCTCTTTTTCTTGTGTTACAAGAAAACGTGTAGACCTTTAACAAAAGCTCTCCGACAAATCGGACACGTATCATTCGCCTCTTTATAAGCGTCCCAACACGTGGCACAGAAACAAATATGGCCGCACGGATCCAGTACAATATTTTTCACTTCTTCCATACACACAATGCACATTTGATCGTTATTCGTCATTGCTGCAATATTCGTACCAAATTTAAACAACCGCTGCACACACACTCCCGCATTACCTTTCCACGTATTCACAACCGAGATGCTATTAGACCACGTTAACGTTAAAACCGAAAGTAAACCCACGACCACAACCACGATCCACAAATCCACCGGCACAGCAACAATCACTCCGCAGACAAAAACCGCTGGATTGACCAACACACACCAAACAACAGTTGATATTACGTCATAAACCATCGTCAACAAATAGACCAATCCGGTGGCGGCGTACTCCACCACGATCGTTATCAATTCAAACACGCTACTAATTTTCGACAAAATTCCGAATAAAACGATCAAAAGTGGTCTCGAGCTGAGGCAAAAAACACCAAACACAATGTAGATACGATTCAACATTTTATACCAAAATAAAAGCACAACGACTATTAAAAATCCGATCCAGGAATGCACAGTTATGCTGGTTACGGCGCATGTCATAAATTCAACTATCCAGATCAATGCGTCTGTGACTGGCCACAGCGCAACGGCCGCTGATTGGATGCAGTAGGCAACACGTGATGCACACAGAACTAGAAGATCCAGTATTGTGTTCCAAGCGAAGCATACGATGCAGCATATGGCGCCGGCTAGTTTGAATTTTTTTCGCAGGTATGTCACGGTTAGGACGGTTAAGCCTAAGATTTTAATCCAGGCGCTCGACGTGAGTAAAGTAAATGTTTGGTAGGTCAAAATCAATGGGTTGAACAGGAGAAGAATCGTTGAGTAAATGTTTGTCAGTGTCCAGAGTAAGATTTTGAACAATTCGTCGATGAGTGTAAAGAATGCAATTGGTATGAATTGGAAATAGCAGGCAATTTGCATTAATAAATTCATAATTTTGTGTTCCCGGTTGGCACTTTTTGATGTCCGATAAGACTTGCTATTGTTGTCTATTTTTTGAATTTTTCTGGTCTGCGTAACTCTGGTTTGTTGTATTGTAATGTACGGGTAAGTGACATCGGGTGGCGAGTTGATAAGTAAATTTATAGGTAATTAGTCGTTCCTGGTGTCGCACAAAGATGGCAGCCTTGTTTGCGTTGTACAATATGTGAGATGCTGAAATAGTGAAACTGTAGATCTATAACAACTTGAATAAGGACAACAAATTATAAAACCACCAAAAAAAATATTAAAATATTCAGAAATTGTCTTTTTTAGTAAGAAAAGGCATTTTCTAGCAAAACAAAAATGCATTACAGGCAGAAACAGCCATTTTGCAAGCAGAAAAATGCATTTTGCAAGCAGAAAAATGCATTTTGCAAGCAGAAAAATGCATTTTGCAAGCAGAAAATGCATTTTACAAGCAGAAAATGCATTTTGCAAGCAGACATATGCATTCTGCAAGCAGAAAAATGCATTCTGCAAACAGAAATATGCATTCTGCAAACAGATTGTAAAATATAAAAAAGAAGAAAGATTACGTAGTTGGTTAAAAAATGAATTATAACAATTGTGAAAACTTTGTCGACATGTTAAAAAATACGCTAGACATTTTTAACACCCAAAACATTTTTTACCATTGCTGGTCTTCCTCAGTGGGTATGTGAGGAAAGTCTTATTATGTCATATATATATATATATATATATACATATACATACATACACATGTATACAAAGAAACCCTTTGGGGTTAGCAATCAGTCCATAATATCAACAATTCAGTGAGCAAGCTATGATTTCCGGTGAAACCTGGTCTTTTATACTGGTGAAAGGATTAAAAGTTATCTTTAATCCTCCAATAGGAAAGATTCCTGCAGGAATCCTCCAATCATAGATTTAATCCATGACACCTCTTGAATCAGAAGGGGAGAGGATTATAAGTCGTGTGACTACATCCTCCCTTGATGACGTCATAAAGGAAAATGATTATTTTTCTCCCTGGTTACTTTAGTTTATATTATCAACTAAATGCGTGAATTCAGTAGAATTCACCTTATATTAAGATTACATTTTTAATTGTTACGAGAAATAACTTTCTTGCACTGTATAATATTATTTATTGTTACACTTTTGTATTTTGTGCGGAACGAACTGATAGCACGTTCTAGTGGCCATAGTTTAAATCCTTTACGATTACAGATCATCACAAACGAGTCGTTATTTTGATCTTTCACTTTCTTCGGACAACTTTTATGATTGTCTCGAGCCCCTCGTTTCGCTCCTTTCTGTGGGTTTATGGAGTATCAATGCACCCAGGTTGTTTAACATGACAAGTCATGTATTTTTGTACAGCCTGAGTAAAGGCTCATAAGTGACTGCATCATCTTGTAATGTCTGAGTCATCCAGGCAGCAAGAATGAATCACGCGCATGCTTAAAGTTGTTAAAATACATACCATAGCAGTTGGGAACTGCATAACGCCTATTGGGCACCGTACAGTCAGGTTTGGTGCACCATACATGCTTAGTATGGAATGGCACGCTATAGGCACACTTTATAGAGCTCTGGGCCAAAGTTTCTAGTAATTGTTGCCCCATTGTGTTAACAGATGGCTCTGCACTAAATATTCACTGATCAGTCTATCTGTGAGTAATTATGCACAGAAGTAGACTCTTCCATAAGAGTGCTATATAAGTGGCAGGCCAAGCCTAGAGAGCTCACTCTTCGATGGGTATCCGACTGGTTCAGATACCCTGGGTCTTGCCCCCTTGGATAGGCTTGCTTAGAAGCATTGGGCATCTTTACGTGCTTTAAGAAGCACATAGGCATTGATAGGACTAGGTGTTCCATCATTAGGCCTAACATATTTAGAGCGCAACTTCCAATAGGACTTGGAACAATAACACACTCTAAGTTAGCCTGTGTCTTATTTCCAGTCTTTAGTTTATTTTTTTTTGGTTAGGCATAGTTCTCTGGGAATATATAGGGTGTAGTCCAGATCATTTTGGTAGCTGTGCACAGGGTGTACATCCATTCTAGACTTAGTTTTCATTTATGTATTTGTTATCTAGAGCAAGATCCTCTTGGCAACACTTTCATCTGGCAGCGGAACAACAAAGTAACAGTTCTGTCCTGCTCAGTTTATTTTTAGTTTTAGGACACTTCTTTGTAGGCATACGCGCCTTATTGTTTGCAGTTCTTCAACTGTCGTGTTTTCTATCTTCCACTGTGCAGCGTACGCACATTCTTGATTCAAATCCTCACAATTTTGTTGTCTGTTTTCCAACACAATCTTCCGTTTTTTGCAGTGATTCAAGCATTTCTTTACCCAGAAAATTAGCTAATATAGAGAGATCTTTTCCTTTCGAGTTTTGGCAATAGCATGCTTGTTGCAGGATCGAATGCAAATCGGAAGCAACCCTGCTATCAAGAGCGGCAACGAGGCAATTATTCGACCGGTTCGTCCATTTACATCAACAAACTGGTAAATTTTGGCGAATGAGTTATGTATAAATGCGGCCATTATAAAGAATTCATCAACATTGCAATTTGGATTTTTTTTCAATAGGTGCAGTTAAATTGGTTAAGCAAATTCTACTTAACTGTACTAAGTGTCTAACCTCGTTTTCACTTCAGGATATGACGTTTTTTACGTCATATTTTGCTTAAGTGAGCCCATTTATTTGGATTAACTTTAAACAAGGGGTTGTGTCACTTATTTTCCTTAACTTAAGTTAAGTAACAAGGAAAGAATTTGCGCATGCTCAGTTGAACAATCACACTGATCTCAGTTGCCATTAGTAAATGTTTTTGGTGGTTTTGGGGTACAGAGCCAGTGCTAATGGTCCAAAATTAAAAATACCGTTACATGGTACATAGTACTATTGCATAACCAAATTAAAAGTAGTGCAGTTCTGGCACATTGTACTAAGTATCAAATAAAAATTGCCATGGCTCTGGCATATTTACTAGCTACCAAAAGTAGTGGGATTCTGGTATATTATACTAGGTAGCAAACAGTAAGCAGTGCAGTTTATTACATTGTACTGGGTACCAAATGGAAACTATCGCAGTTCTGGTACATTGTACTGGGTACCAAATGGAAACTATCGCAGTTCTGGTACATTGTACTGGTTACCAAATGGAAAGTAATACTGCACCAGTATATTGCACTGGGTACCAAATAAAAAGTAATGCTTTTTTGGTAAATTGTACTGGGTACAAAATGGAAAGTAGTGTGATTCTGGCACATTGTACCGGGTATCTGATAAAAATGACCGTGGGTTTGATACATTGTACCGGATACCAAATGAAAAGCAGCATGGCTCCGGCATATTGTACCGGGCACTGATATGTATCAATGTACCAATCCATGATCCAAAAATAAAGTACTATGATGCTGTTACATGGTACTGGATACTAACCAAAAAACACCATTGTACCGATATAGGTACAGTTTTGTGTATCAGCCAAACATTAATAATAACATGTGAGTCAAGGATACCTTGGTTCATAGCAATAACATTACTTCATTTAGAAGCATTCAACCATAAGTCATTTATTTCACTTATTACACTTAATTTTATTCATTTAAGCAAACTTTAAGTTTTTGCTGAACCAATTTGAACGCCACTATTATACCGAGAATTATATTAACCTGGTTGATCTTTTCAAAATGAGGAAAAACAACCTTATTTGCAATAAAAACTGTCTTGCATTGCCATTTCCGGATTGGTTTGAGCACAAATTCATCCCCTCTGGCATCAAATCTGTCACTTTTCATCACGAAACAGTAAACATCTTGGATTAAGGTTTTATCAAATTCAGCGAGATCGTTCTTAATCCATTGGGAAGCATAGAGCAGCACCTGATGTTGTACAATGTGGTCTCCGTCTTGCATTTTGCTGTTACGTGGAATTTTGTCAATAGTTGATGCTACGATGCCATATTTGACTAATTTGTCAACAATTTTCTCATTCACCAGAAAAGTGCCCTCGATGATCTTCCGTAAAATTTGGCGGAATTGAGACCACTTAATCGTTTCAATATACACATTACTTCTGCAGTTTTGGAGCTTTCTCTGCTGGTAGTTGTCTAATTGCTCTGGTTTTGTTTGAATTTTTACATCTGTCTCATCAAAAAAGATTTTCTGTTGTTCAATATCTTTCATGTGGCTTTCTGAAACTTGTCCTATCAACACATCTAATTCATGATTTGTTTCTGGTGATATTTGTGTCTGTACGAATGTCAGCAGATGCTTGGCAGATTCGTAATCGTGAAACTGTTTGTACAACTCGGCCAACAATAATCGAAACAATGGTTGTTTACACGGGTGGGGTCCTATTGCGCGCGGACCGAATGCGCGCAATGGGTTTAATTAAGGACCTAATTCGCGCGGCCCTAATACGCGTGGTTAAATAAGCGCAAACCTAATCCGCGCGTTGTAACGCGGAATTAAAAAAAAAAAAAATTACACAATTAAAATTAAATGAATTAAAATAAAATATAATAAATAAATTTAAAAAAATTAAAATATAATAAATAAATTAAAATAAAAAATAAATTCCAAAACAAAAATAAAGGCTGCACCCTGTGTTTACAATTGCCCCTTAATTTAGTTGGATCTTTCAATTAAACGCAACTATCTTTTCAGCGTATCAATTACTTGGTTCAATAGACTTTTCAACAAAAAATCTTTTCAAAAAAATCAAAAATTGCAGGGGAAAATCACGGGAGGAATGTGATTAAAAAATGGTGCACTATTAATCTGTTTACCTAGCACCATGACTGTGGAATAACGCTCCGGTCGGAAACTTTGATCTTTTTGAAGCATCACTACCTATTATTAGTCCTGGTGAAATTGCTCGGGTTTCCAAAAGATAAATGAACCTTTAGATCTAACATATACTGTAAATCCAATCTGGTTGTATGCAAGCTCACTACAGACAAAATGGAATTTTCATACGCTCTATTACAGACCAGTTGGTCTAACGGAGACCATTAACGTTGACCATACATTGGTATTTGCATTGTGTTTGCACTAAAACCAATTTTGAGAAACCTGTACATTGCTGCCATCTCAAAATGAATATTTATTAATTTAGTTGATAATACTGTAATTATTCTCATTAAATGCGGGTGTTCTAACTGCAAAATCGAGAACCTCGCGTTCTAATTGAGACGCGTGCAATAATTGGGGTCCTATTGCGCGCGGACCGAATGCGCTCAATGGGTTTAATTAAGGACCTATTCCGTGCGGCCCTAATTCGCGTGGTTAAATCAGCGCGGACCTATTCCGCGCGGGTTCTAATTCACGCGGAATTAAAAAAATAAAATAAAATAAAATAAAATAAAATAAAATGACTTCACTCCAGTGACGGATCCAGGAAAGATACAAGGGGGTCGTCATTTTGGTTTTATTTTTGTTCAAAAATTGAAAGGTTGTTGTAATCCTGGAGCACTTTCTTCGGGGTTATACACAAATAGTACAGATTTTTATATTATTACAGTTGTATGTAAATAATTGTAGTATAAATAAATAATGATTTATATTTCATACGAAATAGTTGTGTATTTTATTATAATAGAATGAGAGTACACTGCACTAATCTCCTTATTTCCCCTCGTATCACATTCCAAGTAGAGGGGAACTCCGGAAGAGTGGGAATTAGGGTCACCTGACCCCGACCCTTCAATCAGGAGAGGATATACAAATTCCTGATAAGTCACGTGACTAGCCCTATATAAAGGGCCACAACAGGAAGTCAGGGACTTACCCCACAGCATTCGATACAAGCACATCACTACCTCACCATGATCAGGCCGTATGATTCCACCAGGACAACGGATTGACCGAGGACCGATGTACATCGATATCAGTAAGCATCAATCTCCGAATATCAGCCGAATGTGGTAGCATCCACAACCGGATGAATATTCTGACGAAAGATAGTCATAGACACGACTATATCCAGCACACTGAATTGAAATCAGGCGCTTTACGGAATTCTGGCCGTACCGTGTACTAGACAATAGTCTACGACCGCATATTGTTGCGTTTGATCTATCGGACAAACTAGTGCCATCCAAAACGAGGGACCGAGTCTACTCGAACCCTTCGTGATAATACGCGTTTGCAAATCTCCTTGCGCACGTCACAAAGCAAGAACTAAATACGGTGTCTACCAATGCCTGTGTAGATACGCGTGTTCACTGAAAAGTAGCCCGCGCCACGTCTTTTTGCATATGGATTTGGGACTGTGTGTTTCATTCGAAGGATAAAGACCCGGTTATTCGTGGCTCTAGGAGCTGTCTAGCTAACAGCTCGTCCTTTAGATTCTACGTTCGACTTCTGTGTCACTCCGGAAACCAAATATAGTGAACTGGCAGAAACTAAAAATAAAAGGTTCCGTGAGTGTAACAGTCGCCGTGGAACTACTGCGGTACGAGACTAATCTTAAACCGACACGTACGGATAGCGTTGAAGACCCAGCCAGTTAATTGGAGTTGGTCTTCAGCCACAACACCCGAACTGATTTTGATCAAGCTGTAAAAAACCTACTAGACAACAAGGAATAACAGACCAGAGATTCAGTCTAATCCTGACCAGATTAGCATCTCACCGTATCCGCATCGACACGGATCCGCGGCCAAAAATAAGGACAACAATTCGAAGATATATTTGTACACTCGAGATAATAAAATATCTTCATAAAACATTAAACCAGTATCCAATTTGTTCCCAAACCGAATAATCGCGTAAACGATAATACCACAGGTAAGTACCACGTGTAAACTTAATAAAGTCGGATCACGACAAAATATATTCTGCTATTATGTAATAAATAGTTTATATATTTCTGTTTTTCTAGACATATAAAACGTGTGCTTTATGTCTTAATTCTATAAAACAGGCGTTTTATGAATTGTGAGAAATTCTGACATCACTAGGCGCAATGGCGCCATCTAGTGTCAAATTTGCGTTTTACTACGATTTTAAACCGTCACAAGTTGTGGCAAGGGCCATAACTAAATGTGCACGTGGAATGCACATCTGAAAAGTGTGAAAGTGACGGACAGGGATATCTTGTTGCGGAAAAACAAGATTGCAAAACTTTGGCTCGTCATATATGTTTAATTTCCCCCAAAAAATTCTTTCTTGACAGCAGCATTCTTTATTGTTAAGAACGCACTTTTTATCCAATTTGTTTGAATTTAGAAATCAAATATCAATATTTTGGTCCTTTAAGTGTTGCCAAATCTTATATTTATTCCAGTTGGATCAGTTTTGGTCCAGAATCGGAAGTTGATTTCCAAAAAATCTCTTTTTTTTTTTTGGTTGAATAAAATAAATAAAAAGTTGAAAAATTTTGTAAAAAGATGATTCCTTTTATTTAAATAAAACAACAGACAAATAAAAAATTGTTCAAACAAATAATTCAATGTTTTTGAAATTTACAAATCCAAAAACATGTTTTTCACACCACGTGAAAAGCGCACATAAGCCTAGTTCAACAGTTAAAAAAGTGAATCGATCACCAGCAGCAGTTCCGTGAAAACAGAACAAATTGGTAGTGATAAAGTTACTAAACAACAAATGAAATAAAATTTATCACGGACCCGCTATTTCAAATTTTGAAATTCCCGTAATTGCGCCCAGAGATGGCGCCAGTCATTTTCATTTCC
>JAQFXT010002294.1:0-12735 GCA_034683725.1 Strigamia crassipes
AAATTTTCGACGAATTTGAGAAATTTTCGACGAATTTGAGAAATTTTCGACGAATTTGAGAAATTTTCGACGAATTTGAGAAATTTTCGACGAATTTGAGAAATTTTCGACGAATTTGAGAAATTTTCGACGAATTTCAGAAATTTTCCAACTAATTTACGAAATTTCCAACCAATTTTCGATCTTCCTGACAAATGTCCGACAAATAGTACCTATTTTCGACAAATTTGTGAAATTCCCGAAAAATTTAAAAAGAAAAATTTAAAAATTTCCGAAATTTCCGAAATATTTGAGCATTATCCGAAATATTTAAGCATTTCCCGAAAATTTTCAAAACCTCTATTAAAATCTCTAAATTCCCAACAAATGCCCACCAAATTCTCAAAATTAATCTACATCAATAAAATAAAACCACAATTGCCCCACAATTGTTTATTTTATTTTTGGTGCCCTGAATTCTAACTCATAATCCAAATCCTAATTTTTAATCCCCAAAAATAAGAAAATATGAAAATATTTCTATTTACAACGTCCAAAAGTTGAGACACTCAATTGAACCGTTATTTATTGAGCTACTGGACTTAAATTGCAAATTACCGCCTCTACAGCGATTATACCCACAAGTTCACCAACCGCAATTGTTTATTAAACTGCTGAAAATAACATTCACTCACGTCCACTGAGCCCGCGAGCAACGAGGAAACACTTAGCAAGTTGAACAAAAAATAATAATTACAAAGCTTATGTAACCACAAATTAAAGCAATGGCGATTTTATTGAGGAAACTTTGGCCAATATTATACAAAAATGCAATTTTGCTCATTTTCAATTGTCCACTTGTTAAAAGTGTTAATAAATTGATGGGAGAACAGAAGAAAAGGTCATCAGTGTGTGCCACACCTATCAATGAATGGAAGATGTTTGATAAACTCTGATTGCTAAAGAGGTCGCTGAATGAAAGGTTAGTGAAACTCCGGGTTGGTGAAAATGTGAAAATTAATTCAAATCAATAGACGAAGTAATAAAAAATGTAAAATAGTCAAGTGGTGGAACCGGAAGTCTTCTGATAAGTTATGTGAAGTCATCCGGTTCCGTCGCTTGGAGTTATCAGCGATAAACACCAAACACATTGTGACCGATTGTCGGTGACGATCAAATACATCCTTAATAGTCATAGTACGACCCACACATGCCAGGAGGGGTTGATGGTACTTCCGGGTTGGTGCAAGAGTGCCCGTATAAAAGGTGTGACCGTCCAGCGATCACTGGCCAACATTCGCGGTCCCTTCTGCGGCTCCCGAGCAATAGGTGGAGCTGCGGTCCGATTATGGCCAATCGGACACAGGGACCCAGCAAACCGGAAATCGCGTGCACGGGGTCTCCACGACGTCAAAAGGGCAGTCTGTTCTGCGACTCGCCACGTGTAAGACCCTAGTGGTCTGTTTCCCTTAGTCGCAAGAGATCCGCCATGATGCACGGCGACTTCTGGCTTTGTGTGCCCGTTTTTGCGGACCACAGGGACCTGAACGTCCTAGTCATGTGCCCCATGCGTTCCTAGCGCATGGCGCGATAGAAATCAACAAGAGCTCGCTGGCCACGCAATTCCCGACTGCATGACCAGCGGTCAGGACATTGGGATGGAGTTGAGGAACTCCATGCAACGTGGAAATTGCACTTAGGTGCACTGGCCCCTAGACAACCGACTTCAATAAAGATACTTTAACTGAAATAGTGCGTCTTTGTGTGGTTTAGTTGCAATCTATAGTGTATGTGTGACCGTTCCCTTGACCACGTGGCGACCGTGATCAAACACTCACAAAGACAGTTGCAGAAAGAGCCTTACAATATCCAGATGTTCTTAAACGTGAACCAGGCTAGTTATGATAAACTGGTTCAATTAGGACTGTTCGAGAGGAAAGACCTTTTCAGAGATCTTCAACCTTGCGGAAACCACCGAACTTTGTTACAGCCGGCGCACGCCAAGATGGCAGTCGATAACGCTGATTCTTCTTCAAGCAAGGCTGGAGTGTCTTCTCCACATTGCTCAATCTAAAAATAGTTGTAATCTCTTGATGCTGACCAAAACGTCAGCGCCCCTTATACCGAATAAATTGAATTAGTTTATCTAACCTTACACAAGATGGATGCTTATTCCAACATGCTAATTTCCACATTAGCATAAAGTTTCAGGAACACTTTAAAGGCGACTAAGGCTAGTCGAGAATTCAAATCAATCGGTAAGAGTTCGCTAATAGGAATACAATTGCTGTACGCCTTGTCACCATGCTGGCGTTTAGGGAATGTACTGGTATGTTATTCACAGTACTGTGAAGATCACATGGCTCGGACAATGGTAATATTGACCTCGCTGCCCATCAGTTACACTAACGTCTAGAACAAGGTTGTGTGGTGGATACACCGCACAAACAATGGGAAAAGACACAAGACACTGACCCCCAGACAACTGAATAAAGGCTAACGAGCAAATAAACCGGTGTTTAGTATCATTTCTCTTACGTATCGTGCATTTGGCACTATTTCTGATAACCCGGGTCAAGATGATGTCCGTCCATTCTCACAATGTTTCACTAAAATTTGCTGTGCAGCGCACATCGAGAAATTGTTTAATACAATTTCAATTATACAAATACTAAACCCAAACTTACATGATGACTAGAAATAAATCTTAACTCATATTACATTTCTTTTTAGTACTGAAACACAAGACATAGTGGAAAATTCATTTGGGTTTAGCCCATGTGTAATCATTGGTGGCTCCAACCAGCATCATGGAATCAAACGCTTCATCACGGTTGATAATTGGACCGAAGACATTCACTTGGAATACAAAAAGTAAAACCTGCAAAAATAAGTTTTTCTTTTATGTATAAACAATACAACAAATTATTTGGATACCTGTTTCGTGTCTTTTATTGTGATTTCAATTGCATTTCCACCTCCAGGCACCAACTGATGTAATTTGGCCTTCAATAATCAATACAAAACATTTATTTGCCATTGGTATATCCATAATAATTGCCCTGACTTGATTGAACCTCACCTTATAAATTCTGTTGATTTTTTTCAGAGGAACAACTACAGTTTGACAATTTTCTGTCTTACTTTTTTGAAAACACAAGTAGCTGAAAAATTCATCAATTTTAAAAATAAAATAAAATTTGAATTTTATTAAAAACATAAAAAAAACTGACTTGTTAGTTAAATACATCCTTCCAATATTATAGCCAACTGCAAAATATTTTTCTTTGTTTACTAAAAAACACCTTCTACCATCTTTCCAAGCTAAACAACGTCAATTAGACATAAATGAAAGTTTCTATTTAACATAAAATTCATCTAATTAGTGCAAATTTACCTGACCAAACAGTTTCGGTTATTGGTAATTGGAAAGTGTCGTGAAATGATGGTTCAAGAGTATTTACAGATGATGAACTTCCGGCCGGAGTCGTAGCTGAAAAATTGCGAGACTGGAAAATAATTTGAAATATAAATCTTTCTTTCCGCAATAAAAATTAAATTACAAAATAAAAATTACTAATTTTTCTTTTTTTGTCCAATCGTCTTTAATTTTCTTTAACTCCATCTCGTATTGACCATCATTTTTTAATTGCGAAAGAAATTGCTTAATTATGTTGTACTTTTTATCGACACGAGGAAAACGAGAAAAAATATATTGTATAACGAATATATATACTCCCAACCCCATAGCTGTCACGTAAAATGATAAAATAAATAAAAACCATAACAACATTGAAAAACTAATGATTTTACCAGCCATCTTCACTAAGAAGTAAATGGGAAACAACAGCGCACCAATAAACAGCAAACCGAACAAAATAAAAACAGGTTGGGTCAATTCCGGTTCCCTCCAGAGAAGTATACTAAATTTTCGAAAATAAATAAATATCACACACACAATAGTAATAGTGTAAATATACTTTCTTATTTTTTCCAAGATGTCTGCTACTAAACCGGCATAATTCTACAATTAAACAAAAAATTATTTCGTATTTAAATCGTCATAAATTTGAGACACATACCTGAGCTCTCCTAGCGACATTAATAGCAACTGATAATTGGTCTTTCATGCTGAGATCTTTTTCAATTTCCTAATTTAACAGTGTTTTTTAAATGTCATTCTTCCGGTTTTACAAATCTGCAACAATAACTTACAATGTTTGAATTGTTAGCGATGTTTTCGACTTGATTTCCAAACGACCATCCTCTAAAAAAATCCATTTTAAAATATAATTTATCATGATTATCCACATCTGGAGTTGTGTTACTTGTGTCGAAGATAAGTGAACAGAAAAACATAAACAGTGCCTAAAAAAATTGTAGATAGCAACCAGTCTTTATAAATAACAACCACATAGATCTGAAATATTTTTAAGATTTATATTTAGATGCGACGTACAAACGTAATCCAAATTACCGTAAAAGCCAAAAGTGACACGGCAGGATTTTTCCATTTTACAATTGAATCAAACGACTGAACGAAGTCCTCACACACATCTACAAAATCTCCTATACGCAAATATAACGAAATTGTGTAAATTCAGATTTAACTGAAATGAAAACGATTTTACCGAGTCGAATTAAACTCTTCTTCAGTCTAATAAAACAAAAATGTATATTGTTAACATTTCAGAATCAATTTAAATAAAATTTACTTGAAAAGATTAAATTGGTCTCCTTCCGTATCAGGAAATTCTACTTCAGTTTTGACTTCTGAAAAATCTTCCACCAATTCATTATACTTCTTCCATAGCCACATTTTCAATCGCAGAGACAAATGACTTAGACGAAACCCTACCAAGTAACAAAAATTTCTTGGGCTTAATATTGTGAGTGTTTAGGCAATGTACGATGACCAGGGGAGGGTCAGGGGACGCTGGACACAACAGACACTTAAAAGAACTCACGCAAAAACTGCGCTATATTCAGTAAATGGCTTTATTGAAAGGTTGTCTAGGGGTTAGTGCTCCTAGATTGCATTTCTCATGCAGGAGCTGTGTGTACAGTCCCTTCAAAGTCAACCACTGACCATGGCGGCCATTGACCGCGTGGCCAATAAAGGCAAATTATTATTGTTTCGTCTATGAAAGCAAGACACATCGGAGATGCTCAGGTCCCAGGTTCCAAGTGCACAGTCTTCCGGTGCATGTCCAGGAATCGGGGAGACGTGATCAATACAACCACTCTCCATTATGTCAACATTAGACGCTTGCGTTCCTTGTCCTCTGGAACCATGAGGTCGACTTCCGGTGCCCACGTCTTTTGACACCGGACATTTCCGGTGACTGCAGCGCCACTTAATGGCGCTAGACAAAGAAGGACGTCTGCCATTTTGCCTTAGCGATCGGACTCCATCCTAAAATTCCTGACCACTGGTTACGCAATCGAAGACCGCGTGGCCAGCGAGTGATTAGTGATTGCACTTCCGAATACTACCGTTGTTCGCAGCTCTACCTGGCAATGGGGAGCTGCCCTCTGCCGACTGCCTTCTGCCCAGTGACCGCTGGATACCAACAATTACAATTATTGTGTGATCATTTTTAGACAGTTTAATCATATGAATATCATAATATAATCGCACAAGGTAGAACATTTAGGTAATTCTAAAACTATTTAACTTAAGGTAGTCACTTCATGGATTTCTCTGACTACATTAAAAATTATAATTAAATTGTTGTGAAAGGTGAGCTTAAAAAAGACCAAAATAATTAAATATTTTTGTAAGGGCACTTATGTCAGTTTGGTTGATCGCAGAGGTGGGCATTAATCGATTACATGCAATTGATTACATTTTTGTAATCAATAATCGTAATCGATTACACAGAGGTAGAAGTAATCGTTAATCGTAATCAATTACAAAATTATAACAGTAATCAGTAATCACAATCGATTACAACTTAAAAAAAGCAAGATGATTACTGATTACATAACTCGAATTTGTTTCTTACTGATTGACTATGACAATTTTTCTGTGGAGCTTGCCGTAGAGCGTTTTGTATCGCCGGCATTTTGAATCAAATCACCTTGCATCTCATCGAAAGCCATGCCAACGTATTCAATTCTGAGACCGACATATTTGAATTTGAGACCCCCAGAATCAGAATTAGCCAGTGATCCAGCTTGCAATGGAAGAAACAAAATTTAACTGGAATGTTTGCAATACCTCGACAACCCATCAACAGAACTTACAATGCTAAATAATTATCCAAATATTAGACAGTTATTTATAAAATTTAACACACCATTACTGTCATCAGCTCCTGTAGAACGCCTGTTCAGTTTTGCAGGTTTGATTCTTAATCTTAAGAGGTGTTGCTTTATCAGAAGAGAAATTTGAAAAATTGTTACTGTTAAAGTCAAATATGTAGCGATTTCTAAATGCAATAAACTCCAGACTTTTATAAATAAGTTGTTTTTAGACATGTAATCAGTAATCAGTAATTGTAATCGTTGCAGTTTCTAGCTTCTGATTATGTAATCTGTAATCGTAATCGATTACAGGTGCTAGAAAGTAATCAGTAATCGTAATCGATTACAGCTGCTAGAAAGTAATCAGTAATCAGTAATCGTAATCGATTACACAATTTTTCGAGTAATCAGTAATCGTAATCGATTACGATTTCTATCTGTAATCACCCAGCTCTGGTTAATCGGTTGTTCGGTTAACCGACATTTGGATAATCGAAGTTCGGATAATTGACGCTCTACTGTACGCTGTTACTAAATGTCTAGATTCTTCGTTTAAACGACTTCAATACAGTTCAAAAAAATTAATCAGTTGTTCTGGGCGCACTGTTATTTTGGCATGTCAGACAGTTCGTTCAAAGTTTTTGTTAATGGGTTTTGTTTTTGATGTTTCTATAAGCAGCAAAAACAAAAGACAAAAAAATGCCGAAGTGTAAAAATGCGAAAGATTATTTCACTTTGTGGTATCTGCTTGTAATTTCGTTTTTGATTTTTACAAAACAATTGTCAATTAAAATCCCTTCAATTTCACCCAAATTCGCATTGATCTAAATTTGTCATTTTGACTAAACCAACTTAAACCTTTTTTAAATCTAAGCCTAATCTGATCATTTCTTTAGATTTAGGTCAAGTTACTCATCACGTGTCCTGCTTTTTCACTTCCTTCACCTGACCACCCAAAACTAATCACAAAATTGAATTTTAAATGCCTTTTCATCGATATATCTTATTCAAAAAATATGAAAAATGTCTAGTTACACTACTTTTATTATTGCTCTGCTCGTAATTCATCAAATCGCACATATTCCACTTCTGCATCTATTTAAAAAAAAAATTAATGGCAAACATTTAGTAATCTATAAAATAAATCCAAATTTCACTTCAAAGTACCAAAATCCATAACCGCTGCCATCAACTGTGTTTGCGAATTAATCAGAATGTAAAATCCAGACAATCATGTGACATATATGACTCAATATAATGTATTTACTTCAAACAGAAAATTGCTAGTATTCTAAAAGGAAAACATTTTTTCGATGTATTCCATGTTATTTCCTTCTATTCTTCCGCTTTAAAAATAAAAACAGCTGCACAGTGCACTCAACAGCAGGCCACGTGATGAAGCAATGATAATTGTTATCAATCAACGTCGAATTGCTCCATTAATATTATTATTCACTAACAATTTTATTTAGTTTGAAAGCCAAAAAATAAACAAACGGAACAACTCAAATACTGCCAAAAAATTAATTATTTACAAATTTTTAGCGCGGTACTTGTTTTGACCATCTCACATGTCATATTTTGTTTACCTTAATACTTATCTTGTCCATTCATCCATATTTACATTGTGACTATCTGCCGTCCAGCGGTCGCAGCTTCCCATCACGTTATGGAGCTGGAAATGAGTAAAATTTGTGGAAATTTCACCTGCCTCTAAGCAGATTTGTGATTCATTACGGAAAACTATCTTTTTCCAATCACCAATTAACCAATTTCCATATTTTTTTGTTTAATTTTACAATGGGTTTCTACGATGCATTCGAGTAACATCCGCTCACTCGAATAAATATTTATTCTGTTATGACCATTGGAGCTCGCAGCTTCTTAGCAATAGATGGAGCTTCGGTTTGATTTTAGCCAAACAAACACTGAACGTGGCAAAAACTGAAAATCGCTCATACGGGGTCGACGAGTGTCGCACCGGCTGCTTCTTTCCACTCTTGGACATGCACGATTCGACTTACCTGAAAGGTATGGTGAGTCTCTCGCCTGCCAGGACTTGAGTGCCTTCAAAGGCATGGCAACACTGACTCAATTGCTTTCATTGACGATGCGGCCAAATATGAGCTCAATTTGAATCAAGTAACTGTAAAAGCACAGTGGCAATCATTGCTGATTTAAGTTAACTCTTGTGTCAGTGAACAGGCGCAAGTAAGGCGAGGATAGCCAAACTAGCACCGGACGCACTACACGTGTATAAGAAATGACACACAAGAGACTGTATTTATGGTTATTGGCCTTTATTCAGTGTCTAGGGGTCAGGATCTCATTATGTGCATTGCTGCCACACGACTGTGACCAAGACACTGTTCATCTGGTTATGGTTTGACCACGTGAACAGTGTGGTCAGATAAGCAATGTTCTCTTTGGATTATTCAGCCAAAACCTAACGTTAACGTATATTTGTGACCGTTGTCCGGTCACTGGGCAAGATGGCAGGCGTCCTTCGGAAGTGCCTGGTATCGAAGGACGTGGGCACCGGAAGTCGTCCCCGTGGAATCAAAAGGACAAGACAACAGTCTAACATATGCTAACATGAATGGTTGCAGTGACCACGTCTCCTCAGTTCCTGGCCATGCACGAGACTACTATACGGTAAGTATGATGATCTTGTTGTCTACTGGGACCTGAGCGTCCCCAAAGTGTCTTGCCTTCATAAGCAAAACCACAATGTTAATTTGCCGTCACTGATTAAGCGTTCAATGGCCGTCGTGGTCAGTGGTTGACTTGGAACGAGCTGTACACACAGCCCCTGCATGGGAAATGCACTCTAGGAGCGCTAACCCCTAAACAACCTTTAAATAATGCCATTTTTTATTAAAAATTCTTACTTAATAACAAATTACAGTACGATTAACCTGTATCATCCACCTTTACTCATAAAAAAAATATAAAAAAAATATAAATATATTCAATCAAAAAATTAAATCTGTTTTCAGTACTAAAATCTAAGACATAGTAAAACATTCATTTTGGTTTAGCCCATGCGTAATCATTAGTGGCTCCAACCACCATTATAGAATCAAACGCTTCATCACGGTTGATAATAGGACCGAAGACATTCACTTGGAATACGAAAAGTAAAACCTACAAAAATAAGTTTTTCTTTTATGTATCAACAAAACAGCAAATTATTTGAATACCTTTCTTGTGTTTTTTAGTGCAATTTCAATTGCTTTTCCACCTCCAGGCACCAACTGATGTAAGTTGACCTTCAACACAACACATTTAAATGCTATTAGTATACCTAGCCATAATAACTGCCCTGATTTAACTAAACCTTACCTTATTAATTGTTTTGATTGTGTCCAGAGGAACAACTACAATTTTACAATTTTCTGTCTTACTTCTTTGAAAACACAAATAACTGAAAAATTAATCATTTTTGTTTCAAACAAATTCTCTTCTTTTAAAAACAAATAACTGACTTGTTAGTTAAATACATCCTTCCAATTTTATAGCCAACAGCAAACCATTTATCTTTATTTACTAAAAAGCATCTTCTACCATTTATCCAGGCTAAAAAAAAAGTATTGTAATCAACCGTAGATGCAAACAAATTATGGTTTCTGTTTTTGCAGTTTTTGATGATGATTTGTGGATGATTTTTGTGAATACTGCAAAAACAAAAACTTAAATTGCATCGAATAGTAGAAAATTTACCTGACAAAACAATTTCAGTTATCGGTAATTGGAAAGTGTCATGAAATGATGGTTCAGGGGTATTTACAGGTGGTGAACTTCCGGCCGGAGTCGTAGCCAAACTAGAACTGTTTTGTGTGGTTGAAACGTTGCGAAACTGGAAAATAACATAAAATATCTTTAGTTCCGCAATAAAAATAAAATTACAAATAAAAATTACTAATTTCCGTTTTTTTGTCTTATCCTCTTTAATTTTCTTTATCTCCATCTCGTACTGAGCATCAGTTTTTAATTGCAAAAGAAATGGCACAATTAAGTTGTACTTTTGATCGAAACGAGGAAAACGAGAAAAAAGATACTGTAGAACGAATATGTATACACCCAACCCCACAGCTGTCACGTAAAATAATAAAATCATTAAAACCATAACAACATTGACAAACTAATCACTTTACCAGCTATCTTCACTAAGAAGTAGATGGGAAACAAAAGCGCACCAATAAATAGCAAACCGAACAAAATAAAAACAGGTTGGGTCAATTCCGGTTCCCTCCAGAGAAGTATACTAAATTTTCGAAAATAAATAAATATCACACACACAACAGTAATAGTGTAGATATACTTTCTTATTTTTTCCAAGATGTCTGCTACCAAACCAGCATAATTCTACAATTAAGCAAAAAAATTATTTCGTATTTAAATCGTCATAAATTTGAGACACTTACCTGAGCTCTCCGAGCGACATTAACAACAACTGATAATTGGTCTTTCGTGCTCAGATCTTTTTCAATTTCCTAATTTAACAGTGTTTTTTAAATGTCATTCTTCCGGTTTACAAATCTGCAGCAATAACTTACAATGTTTGAATTGTTAGTGATGTTTTCGACTTCATTTCCAAACGACCATCCGCTAAAAACAAGCCATTTTAGAATATAATTAAATATAATAATGCACATCTGGAATAGTGTTACTTGTGTCGAAAATATGTAAAAATAAAAGCAGAAACAGTGGTTAAAAGAAATGTAGCTAGCATCCAGTCTTTATAAACAACAATCATGTAGATCTGCAATACAAAAGATATTTTAAATTGCTTAGTATATACTAACATAATCCAAATTACAATAAAAGCCATAAATGTCACAACGGGATTTTTCCATTTTACAATTGAGTCAAACAACTGATACAAGTCCTCAAACACATCTATAAAATTTCCTATTTGCAAATATATAGAAATTGAGGTTACCTACAAATTTGCTAATTAAATTAAATTAAATTAAAATGCTCTTACCGAGTCGAACTAAATTCTTCTTCAGTCTAACCAAAAGAATATACAGTTAACTTTTACACATGAACCAGAATCAATTTAAATGAAATGTACTTAAAAGGATTAAGTTGGGGTCCTTCCATATTGAGAACTTCTACTTCAGCTTTAACTTCTGAAAAATCACCGACCAATTCTTCATACTTCTTCGATAGCCACATCGTCAATCGAAGAAACAAATGACTTCGATGAACTCCTACGAAGTAATAAAATCCAAATTTGTCATTTCGTATTGACCAGTGAGAGTGAATCAACTTAATTTCAATAACCTCTTAAAAGGTTTTTTCAAGATCATATCATTTTGATCTTGAAAACCATCAAACGTAGTGTAAAATTACCAAGTACAAAGTTTACTTGACTACTATGTTGACATTTTAAAGAGTACGCGAAAAATGTTGATATTTTCGACCATTGATGGTTTTCTTCAGTGGGTTTGTAAGGGTAATTTTATTTTTTGTCACATATATATGTATCCATTTGCACCACATTCTGTGGTGCTATGATACGTCCTGGTGACGTATTGCTAGTATGCAGTATGCATCACTCCTTTTGACTTTACACTTTGAAAAACGGTTTGTTTTTACTGTTTTTATGCTATTTGGCCTATAGAGCACACTTTAATTAGTATAAAACAAATGTGAAGTGTTCTACCGGAGTTGTTTTGTAGCATATACGTTAGATTCAGTAATGCATCCTCAGCAATTTCAAGATCGGACTCGCATGTTTCAGTATCTACTTCTGGTTTTGCTTCAGTTGACAAATTCACCATTGAACTGCTTTTGCTGAAACGTTGTTGCGCACTATAATGACAAAAAAGCATTGATTAACGTAAATTCTCTAGTTGTTTGCGGGCGGACTACAAGCAAAATGGAAATTTCCGCGCGCCATACTAAAGACCTGCAATCTAATGGGGGCACGCGCACAACCAAACCAAAAGTCGCGTGTACGGGGTTGGCAAACGTCCAAAGGACATCGGTCTGTCCACGACCACTACGTGACTAGGATCCAACGCGAGTTGAGTTCCCATGCGCACCAAAGACCCTGAGCAATGCACGGCGTTTCCCAGTTCTGTGTGCCAGTTCTGCAGGCCACAGGGACCCGAGCGTTCCGAATGCGTGTCTGGAAAAACCCCACTAGGTGCACTGGCCCTTAGACAACCACTGAATAAAATCTTATTCTCATTTAAATCTATAATGTGTGTTGCGACCAGCATCCCCCTTGACCACATGGCGTCTGTAGCCGAACATTCAATCAGATACAAAAAAATTAATCAGGTCGAGTCGCTGTAAACAATTTTGATAATTCCAAACTGACTGCATATCGGACCATTGGGTGTCAGATTACTGTAGACCGTCGGATTGTTAGATTTTGAATAATAAATACGATTACAAGAACAAACCGTTCTATGTCAATCGAACGGAAGTAGTTCTACGTCAATCGAACGGAAGTAGTTCTACGTCAATCGAACGGAAGTAGTTCTACGT
>JAQFXT010002295.1:0-12725 GCA_034683725.1 Strigamia crassipes
AGCGCGAACGCAGTCCCCACTAACAAAAATTACGCGCCCGAGTTACCCACATTTGGGGCAATCGCAAGGGTCAACCCAAACGTAGTGCAATGTAAGGGCCTCACCCTGGGACTACCTCCTTATGGATCAAGGTAAAGTCCTGCGCCAGGTAAGTATGCTTTCTAAACATCGTTCTCAACGTACGTTTAAACAAACTCCATTCAATTTAGACGCTGCGTAGGCTGAAATTAATGTTGATTTATTTAATCTCAAATTTTAGATTAAATATCACTATTTTGTAGTATTGACAAGCACAAATTCAATTTATTTATTTAAAAATAACACTAAAAAACCATTAAACTCGTTTATTAAAAAAGAAATAGACGTTTTGTATTTATGGAAAGGGTTTGGCCATCTGACGACATGTTTTCGAACGAAACAACTAGCGAGGGAATTGATAACTAACGAGCGAGTTGGTGGATTGCATCGCGTCTCTATGTCCGGAGAAATTGTTTTCGGGGTAAATTGCTCATTGGTTAAATTGAAATAGAATGTCGAACGTAAACGGTAAAAGGATGATTACGAACGAAAAAGACAGACCGGGAATTAAGTTGATAAAAAACTACACTGACAACAGTCTCCAGAACTCATTTGCGGCACGCATGAGAAATAATTCGACATTTTCGGCCGTTTTGAGGCCGAAAAATGCAATCGCGAGCGAGAAAATCAAACTTGCGTTACACGAAAGCGACGAAATCATGATGGCCGAAACACCGACAGCGCAGGCGCAGACCCAGCCCGATTTCTACGGCCTGCCCAAAATCGTGAAGGAATTACTGGAGAAAAATCAAGGAATTACCGAATTATACGGTGATTTTAATTAACATTTAATTATTTATTTGTTTATTTATTTTTGTTTTTTTGTAGCGTGGCAAGATGAATGTCTGCGTTCTCCATCAGTTTGCAACCGGGGAAATATGATTTTGTGTTTGCCCACGAGTGGCGGCAAAACTGTCATTGCGCAGATTTTAATTTTGAAGGAATTATTGTGCCATAATCAAGATGCACTTTTGGTTTTACCATTTGTGTCGATTGTACAAGAAAAAGTATTAATTTATTAATTTTTAACAATTTTTTATTTATTTATTTTTGTTTATTTCATTTTTTTTGGTTTGTTTTAGGTGCGGGAAATGTCACCAATGGCGATTAGTTTGGATTTTAATGTGGAGGAATATGCGGGAAGTAAAGGAAATTTTCCTCCGAGGAAGAAGCGTAAAAGACGGACAGTTTACATAGCTACGATTGAAAAAGCGCATTCGTTGGTTAATAGTTTAGTTGAGCTTAATCGGTTGAAAGAAATTGGGTTGTTAGTTGTCGATGAGGTTTGTAGGTATTTTTTTTTTTGTTTACTGTAAATTCTCTGGTTGCACGCGGCCGCCATTAGACTGCGGGATAAGGCAATGGAGGGCACTATGGCATATTATCTCAACCAACAGAGCAGTAAATTAGTCCAAGTGAAAAATCCACAAGGGGCCAGTACAAGCAAGAGTGGTGGAAACAAATCAAACTCCGAGTCCCTGATTTGCTACAACTGTAATAAGCGCGTGATTGTACGGCGCATATATTCATCTTTGCAATTCTTCGGTTATTTAAATTGAAATTATTCCAATATTCTTGTAAATTAATAATATTTATCGGTTTAATCGATAATATTCGCGCGTTGTGTTGAGTATTTTCTCGCGCTTGCCGTATTACGCGTATAACCGAGCGGCGCCGGCCGAGGATTTACGGTACAAAGATTTCTTAACTTTGTTTTATTTACATATTGTTTTATTTTTGCAGTTTCATATGGTTGGAGATGGGGAACATCGAGGAGCAACTTTAGAAAGCACAATCACCAAAGTAAAATTCTTGGATAGTGAGTAATTAAATTATTTTTATTTTCCGTTGTTTCTTTAAATGTTTTTAATTTCTGATAGATGGTATTCAAATAATTGGAATGAGTGCAACATTAGGGCACACAAATGATGTTCAGAGGTTCTTAAATGCGGAAATTTACGAAGGAAATTTCCGACCGGTAAATAATCTAAATATGAAATAAAAACAATAAAATCAACATTTTATTCGGCACGGACCAAATCCGCGCGGGAATTAAAATGGTTCCAAATCTGCGCGGCATCAAATTCGCGCGGAATAAAAAATAATTTAAAAAAATGTTTTTATTGCCTAAATCCGCGCGTCTCAAATCCGTGTACTGCAGGGGGATGGGGGGGGCGTATGCCATAGGTGGAAAACGTGCACGGGATACCTGAATCGTTGGAATCTTGTGGGATTCCACAAGATTTTACAAGATTCTTATTTGTGGGATGTTTGGAGATCTCACAAAATCTCGCGAGAACACGAAAAATCTCGTAAAATCTTGCGAAATCTCACATAAATCTGCGAGAACTCCTGAAATTTTGTAAAATCTTGCGAGAACTTCTGAAATCTTGTGAAATCTTGCGAGAACTTCTGAAATCTTGTGAAATCTCGCGAGAACTTCTGAAATCTTGTGAAATCTCGCGAAATGTTAGTCAAATCCTTTTTTTTTTTTTATTTTTATTTTAATTTTTTTTTTTATTAAATAATTTATTCCGAGGATTTGAGACGCGTGGATTTGGTCCAAAAATTAAACCCCGGCCCGGATTTGAGATGCGCGGATTTGGTTCCTGTCCATTTTATTTAATATTTGTATTTGATTCGCATCAATACAGGTTGAATTGAAGGAATTCGTCAAACTAGAGGACAATTTATTGGAAATTGATCCGAAACCCGTCAGCAAAGAGGAGAAATTTATTTTTATCAGGAAATGCAAATTCCAAGTTATAAAAAAAAATAACCAAAAATGTTTGATAATTTAATAATTTTTTATTTTTTTTTCGTTCAAGACGTCGGGAAACACAAAAACAGAAGATCCAGATCAAATCGCTGGATTAGTGCTGGAAGTTGTTCCCGAAAATTCATGTTTGGTGTTTTGTCCGACGAAAAAAAACACCGAAAACGTTGCGGCTCTTATTTCAAAAGGAATGCCCGAGTAATAAAAATGTTTTAAACATTTTGCTGAATTTTAAAGAGAATTTACCACTAGCTTCGATAATCTTTCCTGGTGCTTTGACGACCAATGAGAACAGCGTAACAAAACGGCCATCGTTCGTCCGACCAATCCCGAAGCGCGTAACAAACCCCACTCGCCTTCGGATTGGTGGCCGTAGGTGGCTGCGTTCACTATTTCGATAACGCGCGCTTGTCCTTCGCGCCATCTGTTGTGGGTTTTTACGACCAAAATACAAATGGCATTTTGATCCCACTCGAATTCTTCGTGGTTTTTTTCTCCGATTTTCTATTGGTAAATTCTCTCATAAAATACACCTCGCGCTTGAGTAATTGTCAAATTTAGGTCAGCACTCATCTTTTTGTCGGATAAGATTCGTGCGGACCTAATTATTTGACAATTACTCGGCCCGCTCGGTATATTACTACTACTGATGATTTTTTTTTTTTTTTTTTTTTTTTTAAATACAGGACAATTATGGAACATAAATTTGAGGGGAAAAAGGCGCTTTTAGCGTCGCTGCCTTCGGAGGAAAATGGCAGTATTTGTAAAATTCTACGATTTACCATTCCATATGGGGTTGCGTATCATCACAGTGGACTTACGGTTGAAGAAAGAAGACTTTTAGAAGAAGCGTACTCGAGTGGAATATTGTGTTGTTTAGCGTGCACGTCCACCTTAGCTGCTGGTGTTAATTTACCCGCAAAAAGGTGATAACCCATGAAGTGAAAAACCTAAAAAATTCAAACTGATGTACCGCAAAGAAAACATTTTTTGCTATTCAGTCAAATAATTAATGTTTTCTACTTGCGTTTTGCAAACTCACAAAACGCTACTTTTATTGATTTTGGGTAATTTTGTTTGGTTTTGTACAGTGTATTTTTTATTCTGGGTAATTTTATTTGTTTTTGGGGTACGGTTATTTTATTCCGTTTTTGGTCCTTCTTTAATTGAGTTTGGGTAATTTTAGTTAGTTTTTGGCTTTTTTAAATTGATTTTGGGTGATTTTGTTTTGTTTTGGATGATTTTATTTGGTTTTTGGGTGGTTTTATTTGGTTTTTGGGTGATTTTATTTTGTTTTTTGGTGATTTTTTTTGGTTTTTGGGGATTTTATTTGGTGTTTGGCTGATTTTATTTTGTTTTTGTTCTTTTTTAATTGATTTTGGGTAGTCTTAATTGATTTTTGGTGTTTGGGTAATTTCATTGAGTTTTTGACTCTTTTTAATTGATTTTTGGTGGTTGGGTAATTTTATTGAGTTTTTGGCTTTTTTTAATTGATTTTTGGTGGTTGGGTAATTTTATTGAGTTTTTGGCTTTTTTTGATTGATTTTTGGTGGTTGGGTAATTTTATTGAGTTTTTGGCTTTTTTTGATTGATTTTGGGTGGTAGGGTAATTTTATTGAGTTTTTGGCTTTTTTTAATTGATTTTGGGTGGTTGGGTAATTTTATTGAGTTTTTGGCTTTTTTTAATTGATTTTGGGTGATTTTATTTGGTTTTTGGGTGATTTTATTTCGTTTTGGGTAATTTTAGTTAGTCATTGTCCTTTTTTAATTGATTTTTGGTGTTTGTTTATTGATTTTGTCTTACCAGGACCAAACCGCAAATGAAATAAATCAGAATAATTCATTCTTTTCTCATATTTTTAGGGTTATTTTGCGATCTCCGTACATCGGCAAGGAATTCCTCACCCTGAATAAATACAAACAAATGGTCGGACGTGCGGGGCGAACAGGAATCGACACGTCGGGCGAATCAATTCTAATCATCCAACCCAGAGACCGAAACAAAGTAGTTTTGGAGCTGTTTAACAGCAAGGACGAAAACAGACTGCACAGTTCACTACTCAACAACGCCAACGGACTAAAAAGCCTAATTTTAAGCCTCGCCGGCTTAAAAATCACAAAGACGATCAACGACATCGATCGATTTCTCTCGATGACGTTGTTAGCCGTGCAAAAGGAACGCTTCAACATCGATATGATCGAATTACGAACTAACGCAATAAAGGATTTGGTTAAGATTTCGTTAGTAAAAGTTGTGAACGACCCCAATAACCGCTGCATTGAAAATGCCGTGCTCTCGGTGACCGCCCTTGGACGTGCTGCGTTCAAAGGGAGCATCGTCATTGATATAGTTGATCAGTTAAACGATGATTTAACGGCGGGTTTAGATGGATTAAAGCTGCATAATCATCTTCATTTGTTGTTTTTGGTTACTCCGTACGAAGCAGCCAGGAATATTTATTTAAGACCGGATATTTTTCAAGATAAGGTGAATGCAAGATGTGATTTAAAGAGAGAAGGAGGAAAGGAAATTTGTTAACCGTAGATCTTCTGGTTGTACGTGGGCACATTATTGGCGAAATTAAATTTTTTTTTTGTGCCGTATCGAGAATTGCGGTCTAATGGAGATCTGCGTATTAACGGTGAGTATATATTGGTATTTACGTTGTGTTTGCACTAAAACCATATTTGCTGCCATTTCCAAAAATGTCCAATATTCTTCTAAATTAATAATAATTGTTGGTTTAGCTGATAATATTCGCAAATACTTTTTGATTATTTTTCCTTTTACTCTTAAGTGCAGGAAAATACTTCCAAAAAATGTGCGAATATTATCAATTAAACGGAAAACTATTTGTCACGGTTTAGCCTAATCGCAATGTTCGCAAAAGGTGTTAGTGTGCATAAAGGGGTGCAGGCTTGTCAATGCTCTACTAGAGAAACCTTAGACGCGGGCTTCGGTAACTCCAAGCGCTGAACTTGTCGTGTCCAATACATTATAATTTGGGACTGGATCCTTGACCTTTGTTTGAATCCTTAACCAGATCCAGGTGTCCTATTGAGCAAAGGGCCCAATTAAAGAGTGCTGGGTACCGGCGGGATGAGTTGCGTGTTGAGTGTGGAGAATCCAAATGTGATTGTCTGGAATATCCAGTAAAGATAGCGGCCAGTGGTCTGCTTGTGGGTTGGGCAGGCGTTGCCAGGTATAGGTGTGTTAGGGCCAGGTCTGGTTGCAGTAATCTGGCCCAGCACTAAGAATAGACTCCAGAGACTAAGGTGATGTTTAAGGGTGAGAACTCCAGTAAGAAGTGTTTATTAAAACTAACAGAACTAGTAAAGAAACCTCTGGTCACACGACTAGAGGAGCGCACTATCAGCGCAACAGATGAGGGGTGAAAGGATGATAATCTAAAAATAGCGCTCATAGAGCTTATCAGCCCGACAAGATAACTCATCTGCAGATTTATGCAGATGAGACACCTGCACACAAATTAGCATAAAATGCATATCTGTGACATATTATTAATTGACAGGAATATTGGAATAATTTCAATTTAAATAACCAAGAAATTGTGACGATGAAGGCGGTCTCTATTATAACACCCGGCATTATAATAGAGACCCGCACACTACTCACAAATTTTAGCCCATTGATTTAGCAGGCCAGGATTGGTGAAAAATTACAAGTGCGAAGCGTGCGATGGTTCTGTTGGAGTCCCGGGTAACTTAGAGATAGAGCACCCGTCCGGCAAGCGGGGGAACTGGGTTCAAATACCGGCTCGCGACTCCTCAGAGTCCGGGCCATTTTGTTTTTCCACCAATAATTTGTAGCGAGGAATTAAACAAAAACAAAAATCTCAAACATTACCGGTATTCCTGCAATTTACCGATGAGTTATAAATGACCCCGCGTACAACCAGAGAATTTACCTTAGTTTCATTTCCTGTGCAGTCAGTGTTTTAAACATACTGTTTACGTTTATTTTAATTATTTTTTCCCTTCCGTTTAGTACTTGAAACTTGATTACGCAGATACAAATGTTGCTACGAATGTTGGAATTCCCGTTTCGCACGTAACGCAAATCGCGTGCGGGAAAACATTATCAGTAATAGAAATTATTGAATAATAATTTTGTATTTATTATTTTTAATTTTATTTTTCTAGAACATGAAAGTCGTGGAGCGGTTTTACGCGACTCTGATTTTGTACGAATTATGGCGTGGGAAAAGCGTTTGGGACGTGGCCACTGATTTTGAATTGCACCGGGGAACGATCCAGCAGTTGTTGTCAAGTGCGACCGGGTTTGCGTCTTGCGTTTTTCATTTTTGCCAAGAACTGTCGCAATTTTGGGCGTACACTGCGCTTCTGGAGAATTTCGCTAGGCAATTCAATTATTGCGCTAGTGCTGAGCTTATACCTTTAATGGAATTACCATCAGTTAAAAAGGTTGGTAATTTTTTTGTTAATTGAATTGTAGACCTAAATATACTGGACTGTGCACTCATGAATTGTGGGTACGAAGAGGAAGTCACGTGATCGGACTGCAATTTTGCTTTCGGTTGCTGCTATGGTCGAATGAAATTTGAATCTTGACAAAATTGCCGAACGATGGTTGGTAAATATTGCCGAACGATGGTTGGTAAATATTGCCGAACGATGGTTGGTAAATATTGCCGAACGATGGTTGGTAAATATTGCCTTCACAATCCATTTATAACTGTTTCCATTTGTTTTCATCCATTTCAAAACCGTTTTTATCTGTTAATAGTTGTTTTTATTCATTAAACATCTGTTTATGTTCGTTTATACTTGTTTTAATTTGTTTAAATACTGTTTTTAGCTGTTTATATTTTTTTATTCGTTCAAATGTTGTTTTAATCCATTTACTGTTACATGTAATTGGTTAAAAAAAAATGGATGTAAAAAAAATTATTTAGAATTTATAGAATAAAATTGAATTCAGTGCAAGAATGATGAAACAGGAAGTGAGGGACAGCTCGTTACGTCACTTTCCCTCGACGATTCCTCCAACTCATTTAGCATGGGCGCCATTATGAGTGCGCAGTTCGTTCTATTTAGGTCTATGATTGAATTGAATTTTTATTTTTTTATTATCAAATATAGGAAAGAGCCAGTTCACTGTATAAAAACGGTTATAAAACGTTGCAAGATGTAGCCAATGGGAAAGTTAACGAATTGGTGCGTGTTGTTCCATTTATGTCCCGAAAGGTTGCAACGGAAATCATTGCGGCTGCTCAAGTACAATTAGTTCATTTAAAAAAAAAATGAAATTTGCCACAACTTGTTTTAGACTTCTTTCTATTGCAGATGTTAATAATTGAAAAAGCAAAGGATTTACAAGATCAAGCTGAGGATTTGGTCGAAGGGCTTCATTCATCAAATTAAATATTTTCACATATAGAAATGAATAAACAAATTGTTAAAACAACTAACTTATTGCATTTTATATCTTATATTTGACAGAATATTGTTGAATAATAGCTTTCTTTGAAAAAGTCGAAAATATGACCATTGATAATACAACCATATTTTTTCTTTTTTATGAATTAAATGCAACATTTATTGTTTCGACAGTCACTTTTTTGACAGGTCTTTATTTTGACAAGTCGTTTTTTCGACAAGTTTTTATTTCGACAGGTCATTTCTTCGACAATCCATTGTTTCTTTATCGACAAATTGTTATTTCGACGATCCATTGTTTCTTTTTTGACACTTTGTTATTTCCAATAAGATGAATTTTTGTTAGCTTTATGTTTATTTCTAAGTATTTATTTATTTCATTGAAAAGTTGTACGCAATTCCACGCAGGAATTTTAAAACATCCGCAGTTCGTATGTCATCCATTAGGGTCTAAATTTGAATTTTCCGCAGTATTAATTCTTACTCTTTTTGGGATTTGGCACTCCTCGATAAATACCTTCACATTTAGACTTGGTATCCGCTTGCTGGGTCCGCAGGTTCTTCAGCATTCGGTAAAGTCCGACGTGTTTGACGCCAACAATGTTATTCTGGCGGAAATGCCAGGACTCTACGGCATTGGTAGTCTGTGGTTGATTATCCCGGTACAGTTTGTAGCACGTCCATAACCCCGGCGCATTTTCCCAAAAACATAGTTATTCTCCCACCACTCGAATAAGCCCCTCACTTCTGGGCCAAACAATGGCTTCAAAGTCCTGTAGGCATGCAGGATTTTCAAAGCAGGATTGAAAGCAAAAGCCGAGAGTTTGTGAGTGTTTGGCTACGGTCACCAAGTGGTCAAGGGGACGTGTGTGGTGCTGAACGCAACACACTTTAATTAACAAAGAACACACAAAGACGCACTATTTAAATGTAAGATATCTCTTTTATTCAATGGTGGTGTCCAGGGGCCAGTGCATCTTAGTGTGGTCTCCTATGCAAGGAGTTCCTCTACTCCTTTCCTATTCCCTGACCGCTGGTCACGCTGTTGTGGACCACGTGGCCAGCGAGAACTTGGGTGTTTGTCTTGCGCGCCTGTGTGCTATGCGCACATGGCGCTAAATGGAACGGACGCTCAGGTCCATGTGGTCCGCAGGGCAGACACGCATGACCAGAAGCGGCCATGCATTGTCGGGGTCGTCTTTGCCCACGGGAGATAGTCCAGAGGACTATTGCTGGCCATGGTGGAGAGGACAACTGCCATTCAGGCACTCTGGCGACGCCGTGCATGCCACTTCCGGTCTGGCTGGGTCCCTATTGGTCACTTAGGGGTCGCAGCTCCACCTATCGCTAGGGAGCTGCGACGAGGACCGCGAACGTTGGCCAGTGATCGCCTGGCGGTCACAAGTTGACGGACAAGTAAGCTATAAAAGGGATCATTAACACACCTTGCGTGTAGGCTCTCGTGTTGTATCTGTCTGTAGACACTCTGGGCCAAGTGGAAGTAACACCCATGCACGATTGTGTCTGGCAACACTTCCTTAGCAGCACTCAACGCAGCACTTTCGAAAACGCTAATGAAGCATACAGGATTTAAATCGTAACCCGTGTACTCCCTCACCAGGTTCTTGACTTTCTGTAACATCATGAGGTAAGTGGCTTTTGTTTTATTTCGCATTAAGCAAAACACCATAGGCAATATCTTTTTAGTAGCACCAAGTCAGAAATGGCCTACTGAATTTGGATTATGGAATTCTGTTTGGTACATTCAAAATTTTATGACGTACCACGAAGCAACAAATTAGACATTTATTTCAATTCGCCTCCTATAATTCTTTGTGGTTGAAATTGGTACTTCGCATGGTTTGTAGAAATTTTGTATCGTGTTTCTATGTGTTTTTCAATTGTTTTGGCGTGTGTTTTGGCGCAGTGTCAATACCAATTACTCTACGTGTTGTAACATAGCATTGTTGTTAAGAAATAATTTCGATGTGCGTTATAAATACATCTTTATTTATCTATATTGATGATTTGGTTAACTTATGGAAATTGCTTATTTCGCAAATGTGCTATAGGTAGTCGCCTTACACCAATAATCATTCCAATTCCAAGCAAATTTACCCTGTACGCATGTAGCGCGAAAACCGCAGCAGTTTTTTCCGTCGTTTTTGCAGCCCCACTTATCGTCCCCAATGCAAGCCCTGGAACAAAAACGATTACAGTTAACACGATTTACATGAGCTTAAAGAATACAGAAATACACAAAGTGCATAGTGGAATGTGGGTCTGATGGATTCATACAATTGAACCAACTGATTGTAATCTGGATCGTCTTATCTTTTTAATCATTTACATAAATAAATGTAGTTGGTTCCGATTGGTTATCATACCGGAACCAGCATCAGACAACGTAATTTACGCTCGTAACAAACTATTTTTTTGAGTTGCCAGTTAGTTTAAATGTCTTACCATAGACCTAAATACAACGGACTGCGCACTCATAATGGCGCCCATGCTAAACGAGTTGGAGGAATCGTCGAGGGAAAGTGACGTAACGAGCTGCTCCTCACTTCCTGTTTCATCATTCTTGCACTGAATTTAATTTTATTACAGTCCGATCAAGTGATTTCCTCTTTTTGCCAGCTTTGTACCCACAATTCATGAGTGCGCAGTCCAGTATATTTAAGTCTGTGGTCTTACTTACGCCGCTCTGTCTCGATTGTCGACGCCATTTTCAACCGCCTCGGTTTCTTCTGTAAAGAAAGTTGGTAAATTAGAAACATAGCCACACAATTTTACTAATAAAACAAGTATGTGTTTGTTTATCTACCTAATTCCACCAATGGTATAGCCGCAACCATTTGGGCAAGCACTAATAAAGTACCCGCCATCAGAAAAATAAAACACTTGGCCATGATTTTTTATTAACAATTTGTATTTTTCTGCTAAATTTCTTTTTGATTCTGAATTGCCTTTTTCAATGCGTTTAAATAGTATTGTGGAGTAATCGCATGTGACCGAATTTCGCCAGTTGGAGCAAAGTCATAATATTAAAAACAGATTAGGAATTCACGGATGAAGTCTGCACTTTTCTAATCATACTTTTTCTAATATAACATATAGAAATTGTTAACACAAATGATTTGATGAAAATTTTATACTACATGTTGGTTTTTATCACTAAAATTAAATTGAAATTAATAATTTTAAAAACGCACAGAGAAGGACAATTTTTGCTGGCCACTTTTCAGATTTTTTGCATTAATATTTGGTCTAAATATCAAGATTTATATCAAATAAGAACGGAAAGTGCAGCTTTCTTGCAATATCTCGAGTATTGTTGAAACATAGTAATGCAGGGAAGCTATCCTAATGTTTTATGGAAGTTTCTTTGGGTGCAGCTTTTCTGCAGTACCACGAATATTGTTATTGTGCTGTGACCTAATTATTTACTCAAGTTCGCCAGAGATGGCACCAGCAAATTACATGCAGTAATGTGATGTGTACTGAAAAAATTAGAATAAATAAAAAAAAATCGGAAAAAAATGCGAAAGTATTGGGAAAATGCACACAAAAACATAAAAATGGGGGAAAATGCACAAAGACGCCATAAAAATTGGAAAAAAAATAAAAAATAAAAAACACCAAAAATAAAAAAAAATGCATACAAAATTGGCAAAAAAATTGAAAACATGAAGAAAAAATTGGCAAAAAACAATTGGATAATTTTATTTTCCCAGATTAAAAAAAAAAAAAAAAAAAAAAAAATTATTTTATGATTAAAAAACAAAAATAAGAATGAGAACAAATAAATAACCATGATGAATAAAACAAATCAACTGAACCAAAAAATGAAAACAAGAAATATGCATGTGTTATAGTACACTAGTTTAATTTTACCAGTCCAAAAAATTTAATTTCATGATTTATAAAAATAAAGAAAACAAATTATTTAGTTTTATATAGTAATGTTAATTTTTAATTTTTAATTTTTGGCAATTGTCATCAGAAATGATTTCTAAAATCAATTTCTTTGGAAATTTTTCTGTTCTGTTAATAAATATATATATATGTGTATATATTCTACACACATTTTGATAAAACTTATTCTAAATAGATATTATTTTCATATTCTAGCGGTGATGACTGATGAGCCATCATTATGAAATAGTGATTGATTGAGTCTGGCCAACAGTTGAACATTACAACATGTTCACTTACTCTTCTACATTCACTACAAGGCAATAATTTTCAAATGAAATAAATAAATCTCTTTTATTTTTTATTAAAAATGATTAATTTTATAAAATGTTTGCAAATGATACAAAAAAAATTTGTATTTTTATTATTACAGCAATGCCACTAAACCCTCACATTGTGACCGCCAGGCGATCACTGGCCAACACTCGCGACCCCCGTCGCAGCTCCCTATCGTTAGGTGGAGCTGCGACCC